>JASDQU010736385.1:50429-64618 GCA_032191745.1 Picea mariana | reverse complement strand
AGGAAGAGAGAGCACAATGCCTTTCTTTAGCAACACCGGATAGAGCCTCTCTCCCCTAGGGATTTGATTCTGGGGCCCTGCCATAGCAGCACTTCAGAACTTTTCCTTCTAGTCCTTAGTCGTCCTCCTTCAACCCTTTCGTCCTCTGCTAAATTGACTCCATTAGCCCAAAGGCACTGATCTTAGACCTCCAGCGTTGAAGTGAAAGTGATCAAACAACTCTCAAATTCTTTTCTAAATTGAAACCCTAACTAACTGCTAACCCTAAGTTGTTGATGTCACACCTGAATATTTCATCTTTATGCAACAACATCTTGTTTTAAGAGCAATTGAGTGGTGATTTAGGCATTAATTGATGGTGTGTTGATTTGTTACATTGAATTCCATGTTATTTCAATATCTATTGAGGAAGTGATATGATTTGCATTGCTATATTGATAAACATTGACTTCGTCAATATTTATTGCCATAATTGCTTATTTAAATATCAGATAGTCTTATGAAGTACTAACCCATTGAATTATAGCTTGCATATATTGGTTTGTTGTTGCTTTGTTCCAGGAAGGTGTTATTCATTACGGATTCACTTTATTATTGGTTGTTTAGCCGGGACTATCTATTTTGGTGGTGACCTGTGAAGGGGGAACTTTACCTTTGTCCTTTTAACTTTTGTCTCTTCAAAACCCCAGGTCACCGAGGATGTCTCCCCTGGGCCTCACCTCCCTAAAGAGAAAGAACCTTCCCATCGAGGTGACATTGGGTGGGATAGGTTCCTGTTACGCCAGTTTGGCCTCCTACCTTATATCCTTTACTCCTAGCTACAAACTGTGTGATAACATTTTGGCACCATTACCAGGGAACACTGAGTCAATTCTCCTCAAATGAAAAATCTTTTCGGTAAGCCTTGCCTCAGAGACCTATCTTACAAGCTTACCTGGCAACTCCACTAGGGTGTTTTCCCTTTCTTTGATAGTTTCAAGAAAACTATCTAGTGACTCCACTGATGACGAAGCCAACAATGACTTCACAATGGGATCCTGGGAATTACAAGCCTTTAGACATGAATAACATCCTGGGGTACCCTCAACAAATGCCCTTTGAATACATAAATTTGCTCCCTGTATTCTGTGGTGGTGATAGAGAAAGAGCTGACTATCATATGAGAAATTTATGGAACTTCTTCCTATCCTACCCTGTCGATGATTATGCGGAAGACGTGGTCATGAAAATTTTCTCGACCACTCTTTGGTTCAATGCCAAAGAATGGTATGACAACCTCCCTGATGCTAGCATCACAACTATGGAGAAATTTGAGAAAACCTTTCTCGAGAGATGGGGTATCCAATCATAAGACATCCCAACACTATTAAAATAACTTGAGCATATGAAACAAGCTGAGGATGAAACTGGCGAAGACTTCTAGGTTAGATATCAAATTCCTGAGAGTCATCATCCCGAGGAGAGATACCTGGTCTACCTCTTTACTTATGCACTTTTGGGATACCTGAGTTTCCCTCTTAAAGAGATAGCCCCAAGGATGCTTGATGAAGCTTACTACATGGCTGCAGTGATTGAGGAAAAGATCTCCTCGTTTGATATAGGATGCCTCTTTACCTTAAGTACTATCAATGGAGAGAATTTTTTTACCCTTGAGAGTTTCATCAATGATCTCCAAGAAGAAGGGGAACAAACCACAGATCGACGAGGGATTTCTAAAGAAACAGTTGAGGAGCCAAAACCCAATAATGAAGTATCATCATGCCCTCTTCCTCTTGATGAAGTGATTCATAAGCCTTCTCCACCTGCACAAAAACAAGCCTATAAGCTTAGTTTCTTTCCTTTTCAAGATTTTGATGATACCTTATTCCATGATTTAGAGAGTGATGGAGAAATGGAATCCCCGAATGAAGAGCATTTTACTTGTTGCACGACCAAAGAAGAAAGGGCTACTCATGAGGGTAAGACAGTAGTGCATGTTAAAGATACCCAAGACCTTGAAGCCCCTGCACAATAAGAAACAATAAGTTTCCCTCCTCCCCTAGTTTTTCATGATGTTGTACTTTATGATGAAGGAAATGAGGAGGAGGAGAATGAATTTTCAAATTTTTCAAACCCTGCATGTTATGACACAGATAATGACATTGTTGATAACATTGATGAGTTCAAACATGTTGGGAGATGTAAGTGGGATGTAGTTGGTTATGACCTAGATCCCATCTATGACACAAAGATTCATTTCCAAGTGTCGCCCTTGCAATTATCACAGCAGATTTCTTTTGACTAGTGGCAACAAGGAGATGAGATTTTTACCCGTACTTTTCAAAAAGCCAAGGATGACCTAGTACCTTGTTTCCCTGATGATTTTCAGTCTTACCTTGAGATTTTTTATGAGTACCCTTCTGAGCACTTGGATTTTCTCCATGAAAATGATTACCAACCACCACTATGCTTGGATTTTGATACAAGTAAGAACATCGTTTGCCTAAAGAAGGATTCTCATGAATTCTCACTCCAACCACCTATTATTACTTTGCCTTGCTTTTCCATTAAAGGTGTAGTTGGGAAGTATATTTTTTATGTTGAGTTTCCTCTTAGGAAAACCCTAGACTCCAAGGGTTGGTTGGGTATTGTAATTTTAACTCTGTCTTCTCAGTTTTTCAACTATCCCTTGAGAATTTTCCAGTCATCTAACACATCCTTGCCAATCCCTTCCATGACTTCACAATATGAGAACGTCTTAGGTAGCCGGTGTGCCGACCTTTTGAGTCAATGTTTTGAACGTTGGACTTTTCTTGACCCTTTCCTAAAGTGGATTGAGTACTTTCCTCAGAGATGGACTTGGCAGGATTTTATCCCTCCCACCCACCTCCATGAGTTAGACTTTGAGATTTCCGATGATATGATATATATTCTAACTCATGACTTTTTGTGCTCGATTTATCACTACTTTGGTTTATGATGAAGCACAAAGGCAGGTATCATAGGACACTGCTGGATTGGATACAATGGTCTTTTGACTACATCGAACATCCAGCCAACAAGTAAGTAAAGGTAAGTACTTCACTTTATATTCGCATTTATGATTGCTTTATTATATATATATCCATATGTATGCTGGGGTGGCATTACCGCCCCAATTTTGTTACTGATGCCCCTATCGAGATTGATCAGGTCTGTAGGTTATGCCATAGATGTTGAGGTTCTCATGCACTCTATGGTGAGCACATGTCCCCGAGTTGGAGCCAGATGTTATCCCCGATTTTTAGGGATAACTAGGAGATCATGTCTCGAGGCCCACAGGTCCTAGACATGGAGTATCGAGAGCAGGATTTACCTCAGCATGGCTCTGGAAGGCACATCCTTTTCTTCTTCCATCAGCTTTATCTTGTCAGCAGCAGCAACATCCATCACCATTGGCTTGGTCCTGTATCATAAGAGGTTCTTTCTCCATGAGGTAATTGGTACAAGTATCATGGTACGTGTCACTTTTGATCATTGAAACTTTTAAATATATGCATCTGATTCCTTTTATCTCTAACAACTGCTTGGATATTACATTGGCCCACTTGACCATGATTGGGGGAATTGACAGGGTGCCCTAACAAGCCTGTGCCCATAGGTTTTGGTTTACCACTGGGGAATTTATGAAGAGCCATCATCTGCTCCCATCATAACACCACTATTTCATCTTGTCTCCCACTCATTTATCCCATTCCCCTTGTCCAGGCATTGGGTTGACCTATTTGTATAATTTCACCTTATCTTGTGGGAAGAAGGGGCTAAAGGCCCAGAAGGTAAAAGCAGTTGGTAAAAGACAAAACCCTAAAAATGAAACCTCGAGATGCTTCGCCCAAGGGTCCCCGAGAAGGCGATAAAAGGCCTCTCATCAAGAAACAAGAGGGACCCGGAAAATAACAAACAATACCTAGTCAGAGGATAGGGGGTCTCATCACGAGCCAACCTTCTCATCTCTGTGAAAGTACTTGTGGGTAACACTGTCAACTCTAGTCACCATGCCAAGGCAATGTCCTCTAGTTATCCCTTGAATAAAAAGAAGAAGAAAAATAAAATAAAAGAATAAAACAAGAAAAGAATAAAGGCAAGAACGGGCTTGGAAAAAATGCATCCATGACAGGTACAGCTAACAAAGGCACCCACAGATAACATTATGCATCCTTGGCCCTCACTGCACCCACATGTCTGGACATCCCCTAGCCACATCACCTCACTTACATGGCTTGGATGAAATCTTCCTGGGAACTTTCCTTTTCTTGTGGACACTAGCCTAATAGGACGTCTTGTCTTTTTATCCAATCTTGTATTACAGTTTTTTGTAATGTATTTGAGCTATTGACTGATGTATTAGGGTTTTTATGCATATGTTTAATAATATTGATGATGAGATGTGATTAACATTTCTATGATCTCGGTGACTGATGAGCCCATGGAGGGCGTAGCTTTTGATGTGCAGGACCATGCTTGGAGGACAGGTACCATTTGGACTAGTACACATGGGGAGATGACCGGTTCGGACCTCCATGGGGATGAAGAGCCCACCATATGGATGCTGAGACCCCATCAGGGGGTAGAGGCATAATGGATATTGATCAGGGATTTTGCACCAAAGAGGAAGAGGACGTTCCATCAGAGGCACTCTGACAGGACTAGACCTAGGGGGAATGACCCCTTTTCAATGGAACGGTAGTCTTGGAAGGCTTAATATGTCCCCATATTCACCATGACATCATCCAGCTTCATGGACACTTTTGGAGACAGACTGGGCAGCAGTGGCACGTGTGGCATGTTGGAGAGGCCCCTGGGGGGCTAACATTTTGCTCCTAGATGTCTCATTTGCCCTAGAAGGGGATAGCACCTCCCTTGAAGGGGATTTTACTCTCTTTGCAGCTCAATTAGGGTTTTAATTTGACAATTTAATGTAAAAACAATATTATTTTGACATTATAGCCTTGTCGGCCTTTTTATGACCTAAAAAGTAAAATTAGGTCATTGATACACTATATATTGAGGGTTTGACTCTCATTTTATCATAACACATCACTCACTCATTAGTGAGGTCTGATTTTAGTGCCCTACTTGGGTATTTTTGCTGGTTTAGTGAGGTGCACTTGTTGAAGGAAGGCATTTCTTGGCATTTTATGGTTTTTCTCTTGAAGGAAGGTGTTACAACTAGGGTTTGCATGGTTATCTATTAAAGAATTGTAAGTATTTTTCTGCAAAACTTCTTGATTGAATGGTTGTCATCTTATTTTCTTACATGTATTTATAATTTGCTAAATCAAAACCCTAGGTGACAAGCACACAAGTAGGTCCTTGTCTCATGTCCCCTAAAAGAGAAATTTTCAGCCATTGAAGAAGGAAGGAAGAGCCTAGCCATAGCTACACTCTCATTTCTTCTTCTCCCTGAGCTAGCCATACTTTCCAGAAGTAAAGAAGGAGGAGACATCCCAGGCCTAGGTTATCTACACCTAGGGCCGCTCTTCTTCTAGGGTTTAATAATAGAGCCTTGTTGTAGCAACACTCTCCCTCACTACACTCTCTTGTCTTGATTTATCTTTCATGCTAGCCATTTTTTCCAAGTTAAGCTAAGGAAGGAGGAGAGAGAACGAGGCCTTGCTTTAGCAACACGGGATTGAGCCTCTCTCCCCTAGGGATTTTATTCTAGGGCCCTGCCATAGCAGCACTTCAGAACTTTTCCTTCTAGTCCTTAGTCGTCGTCCTTCAACCCTTGCGTCCTCTACTAAATTGACTCCATTAGCCCAAAGGCACTGATCTTAGACCTCCAACGTTGAAGGAAAGTGATCAAACAACTCTCAAACTCTTTTCTAAATTGAAACCTTAACTAACTTCTAACCCTAAGTTGTTGACTTCACACCTGAATATTCCATCTTTATGCAGGAAGTGATAGTATTTTCATTGCTATATTGATAATTATTGACTTCGTCAATATTTATTACCATAATTTCTTATTTAAATATCATATAGTCTTATGAAGTACTAACCCATTGAATTATAGTTTGCATATATTGGTTTGTTGTTGCTTTGTTCTGGGTAAGTGTTCTTCATTGGGGATTCACTTTATTATTGGTTATTTAGCTGGGACTATCTATTTTGGTGGTGACCTGTGAAGGGGGAACTTTACCTTTGTCCTTTTAACTTTTGCCTCTTCAAAACCCCAGGTCACTGGGGACATCTCCCCTGGGCCTCACCTCCCTAAAGAGAAAGAACCTTCCCATCGAGGTGACATTGACTGGGATAGGCTCTTGTTACGTCAGTTTGGCCTCCTACCTTATAGCCTTTACTCCTAGCTACAAATTGTGCGATAACACTTATCATTACTCATGTTGTCCCATTTTCTATTGGTACGATTAATGTGTCGTCCCATAGGTCCTTGCCTCTCTTTAATTTCGCCTAGTGTCGTCCTGTCATGCTTCTTTTGTCACCTTTCTTTTTCCTACTTGTTTCCTTTTGTATGCAACCGTTGTTCTTGTCCTTGTCACATTTGTGTTTCTAAATTCTTGTGGCCTTTCTACTTATGGTATACTGCACCCTTTTAAGTTTTGTTTCCTTTTTTATTTTTACTGCGCGATGGGCGGTCGATTGTCCTTGTACAGCTTTAGTCGGCTCCCATTGATCATTCCTCTGAGTTTTGCGCCTGCTAAATCTCTTAACTGTACTTCGCATCCGTTTGTGACATATATTACTTTTTATGGTCCTAACCAATGCATTCTAAGCTTTCCTGGGTGCTGTAATGATTTGTTGTTATACATCAGTACTAGATCTCCTTCCTTGAACATTTTCTTCTTGATGTGTCTATCATGCCAAGCTTTGTCTCTTGATTTCTATCATGGAATCCTACCAAGATTCGGTCTTCATCCATGGTCAATAACTGATTCAGTCTCTCCTGTACTCCACCTCATTCTTTCATTTGTGTGATAGTTGCTACGCACAAGTTGGGCACTAAAAACTCTAATGGAACCACTGCTTCTTGGCCATAAACCAGTTTAAATGGCATGTGCCCTGTCAACTTTTTGCATGTAGTCCAATAGGCCCATAATACTACTGGTACTTTCAGGTCCCATTCGTCTCTGTTGACATTACAAATCTTTGTCAGTGCATTCCCCAGAATTTTTTTGAAGGCTTCCACTGTGCCATTTGCCTGTGGATGATACGGTGTGCTCTTCTGATGATAGACTTCAAACTCTTCAGTCATCACGCGGATGGTGTTGTTTATGAAGTACGTGCCTTGGTCTCTCATCAAAATTCTTTGGCACTCGAATCGAGTGATTACTTGTTCAAACAAAAAGTGTGATGTTGTTTATGCACTGCAATATTTTACTGGTGCGGCCTCCGCCCATCTTGTTAAATATTTTGTCGCAGTGATAATGTACCTAGCCCCTGTTCTTTTTTCCGGTGGGTTGATTGGTCCCACAAATTTTATTGCCCACTTTTCAAATGCCTATAATGTTACTTTTGGTTGTAATGGAATCTCGTCTCTTCTATTGGGTTTGCCTACCCTTTGACAAACATTGCATCTTTGAAAATACTACTTCGAGTCGTTGTGAATCGTTGGCCACCATAGTCCTGCACATAATACTTTCTGCGCGGTAGCTTTACCTGCATAATGCCCTCCTGTTATTTCCTCGTGGGCTTCTACTAAGACTCTTGGTATTTCATTCTCTAACGTGTATCTTCACAAGATGCTATCTGCGCCCATTTTATATAACTATCCGCCAATCAATTGATAGTTGACAGCACAGACTACCAGGTTTTTCTTCTGCACAGTGCCATAGTCTTGAGGTGTAGTACCTGTACTCAAGTACCAAATGATATCTATGAAGTATTAATCAACAATCTGTACTGAGAATAACTGTGCATCTGGAAAGTTGTCTTCTAAATTTCTAGGTTCTTCTCCATTTGTGACCCTTGACAGGTGGTCAGGTCCTGCATTCAATTTCCCTAGTTTAACTATTACTTCAAAGTCGAATTCTTGGAATAGCAGTAACCATCGATAGATTCTCCCCCCCAACATTGGCTTGTTGACGACGTATTTGAAGGTTGAGTGATCTGTGAACATTTTAAATTGTTTTCCCAATAAGTAATGTCTAAATTTCTGTAGTGCATAGACCATGGCTAGGCCTTCTCTTTCTGTCGTGTTATAGTTATGTTCTGAGTCTGATAACTTCCTATTTGCGAACGCTATTGGGTGATCCAAGTCTCTTGTTCCTGGCTGCGCCAAGATAGCTCTGAGTGCTATCGTTGATGCATCTACATGCACATGGAATGTCTTTTCCTAGTCTGGAAATACTAATATTGGCACGGTAACCATATTTTCCTTCAAGGTATCCAGACTGTGTTGACACTTGTCATTCCACTGAAACTTCGTATCCTTTTGTAACAAATTTTCCATTGGTGTTGTGATCTGCGGATATCCTTTGATGAATTTCTTGTAATATACTCTATATCCTAATGTTGCTCTTAGCCGACGGACTATTTTTGGTGCTAACATAAACCTTGTTTGCATACTATGTGGCCCAATAGTATCCCAAAAGGTGTTCCAAATATGCATTTCTTAATATTCAGTGATATATGGCACTGTCTACATATTTCTAACATTAGTCATAAAACTTCCACATGGTTTTTCAACAGGCTGTAGACTGTCCAATCATCCAGGTATACTTCAAGAAATTGTTGGATGAATTCCTTAAACGCAACAATGACTACTCGGGACAATATAGCTGGTTAATTCTTCATCCCAAACAACATGACTATGTACTAATAAGATCCCCATTCTGTCGCAAATGTGGTCTTGTGTCTGTCCTCCTGTGCTATCTTAATCTGATGGTAGCCCGAGAATCCATCAGTGAATGAGTAAGCTTCATGTCCTCCCATGTTCTTTAACACTTCATCTATGAACAGTGTAAGGAACAGGTCGTGTAGGAATGCATCGTTCAAATTCCTCAAGTTGACGCATATCCTGATCCCTCTTTCTTGTTTCTTGTCCTATACTACCATCAGGCTTATCCATTCTGACTCCTCAACCGGTTCTATGATGTCAGCTTCGAGCATCCTATCGATCTCATATTTAACTTTATGTTTATATATGGGGTTCAATCTGTAGGGTCATTGTCTAATAGGTCTCGCATCAAGTCTGAGTGGTATCTTCATTTCTCCCAGTTCTCTGGCTATACCCTTCATCTCTGTGAATGTTGTGGGAAAGAGGTCATTGTATTCGTGTAATAACTCTGTGATACTTTCTACTATTTTCTCATCCCAGTAATCTCCAATGCTGGCCATTTTGGGTTGCTCAGTTGTCCCGATGTTAACTTTATTTACCTTTATTGGCTTGGAAATGACTTCTGATTCGACGGTTGGGCCCTCCACATCTCTTTCGCCTTCTACTTCTTTGATTTGAATATCGCGTGGATCATCTTCATCTAGTGCTTCCTCCTGTACATTGTAACATGACAACAGTTCATTGAATGTCTGTTTATTCCGCTATTTCTCTTATGTGCTATATTCTATTTCTGGTTATTTGAGGAATATTACTCCTCTGATCCGTTTAAGGGCTACATCTATGTTGGGGTTCTCATGCTCGAATGAAAAAGTGAATGTGAAATTCTATCGCAATGTCGTCCATGTCGTAGTTCCTTTGCACAATTCCTAGTCTGTATACCAATTCGTTGGTATGCCCTCTAGAGTATGTATGAAGTAATGAGGCCATTCCTCTGGTGGTGTCATTTTCCACAACGTTCTACATGCTTCCAAGTGTTCCGTTGGTGCTCTGTGTCCTTCATATTTCTGTTGTTTGTTGTTTTTATGTTTTGCGTCGAACCTTATGTGCAGTAACCACTTACATTGGTACTAGTCTATGATTGTATCTTTGTGTGCGCTCCGCCATCTTGTCGGTGTGGCCTTTAGTTCTAAGTCAAGTGCTAACAGTCTCTAGTTATCTAACACTACATCTTCGTACTATGTTAAGAATGTTTCCAAATCATTTATTTCATGGAAACTGGGTGATTCTCTGATTTCTGTGCCTATCCATTTTACTGCGCGATCTATTCTTGCACATCTTCGCGTGGATACTTCATGTAGCCTCTCCTACCAGTTCTCTAAACCAGTGTCTAAGTTTGTTGTGCATGAAGTAATGCTCTGCCAACTGAGTACCCCATCTACAGTTGGGTTTACATAATTCTCATCGTGCGCAGTTGTTCTGTACAACTGGCCAATTCCCTCTAAGTCTAGGCAAATAGATTCTACAAACCTCTCCCCTTCTGATGGATCTAATGGCACGATGACCCTATATTCTCCGAACTCAAATGTCATTTTCCTGGTCTTCAAATTGATTATGTCTTGGTTGTCAAACGCCCAATCCAGACCAAGAAATGTCGGGTAAGGTGTTGTGTCGTCCACTATTTCAATGACTTCAAAATCTACTTTAGTGCGCACTCCATCAAGATCTATTGTCACTCCCTTCAGCCTTCCTATTGGTAGGACTCTGTGTTGGTTTGTTAGTTTCAATTGAACAAGTGAGTATCCTAATGTGGGCTCTTCCATGCATTGCCATGTCTTTTTTGGTAATACATTCACTTCAGATCCTAGATCTAGTATAATGTCTCCCATATTGAAATCCCCAATGTTAGCATTCAGTCTAAATTCCCTACTTGTTCTTCTTTTTGTGTGTAGGTGATTAACGGTTTTAGGTTCTAGCTTTCCTTCCATCTCGCTGCTACACTTTTCTAGGATGTTTTGCAATATTGTCACAGATGATGGATCACTTAATACTTTTACACATGATTGCAAAAAGCCTTTGATTGTACTTACTTGACTCGTGGACTACATTTAGTTGGTATGATCCAATGATGGAGGCATCTCATATTCTGGTGTTTCCTTGTGTGGCTATGCAATGTTGAATTCGACGATGTGTTCTCCTTCTGAAACTCTAGTCTGGCCTCCTTAAAGGTCTCATTTTCCTTTTGCAGGATGTTTTGCAATATTGTCACAGATGATGGATCACTTAATACTTTTACACATGATTGCAAAAAGCCTTTGATTGTACTTACTTGACTCGTGGACTACATTTAGTTGGTATGATCCAATGATGGAGGCATCTCATATTCTGGTGTTTCCTTGTGTGGCTATGCAATGTTGAATTCGACGATGTGTTCTCCTTCTGAAACTCTAGTCTGGCCTCCTTAAAGGTCTCATTTTCCTTTTGCACGTCGAACTTCTTTCTTGGTTCAATGTTCTTCTTTACCCATTGGTTCTTTGTTGGTTCCTGTCGAACTGCGTCAGTGCCTGTTTTAGCTCCTCTGCGGGTAACTATGTTGATATTTTGTCCTTCATCCCTTGCTTGGGTTGAAATCCACTGAACATTCAAATTGTTCTAGTTCCTCTTTTCCTGAATATTCACTAGTAGTGTCGGACATTCCTCTGTATCATGGTCCGATGCGCGACAATACATACAAGTTGTTGGTGGAATTGGGCATTCCCGTGCATAATGTCCCAGTTGCTGACAATTGTGACATGTGACTGGTCCTCTACCTTGTTCGAAACCTCCTTTGGCTTGTCCTCCTCCTCTGTAGCTTGCTCGATCACCTCTCAATACATTATACTAAGGTGCCTGATTATACTACTCGGTATTGTATTGGGGTTGTGTCGGGTTGTACTGCGGCTGCGCTTTATTGTATGGTTGTTTCACAGTATTATATTGTTGTTGTGCAGTGGTGTATGGGGTTGGGGCTTGATTGAACTGTGGTTTTTCTTTCCCGGTCATCATTTCAGTCTGTACCCTATATGCCTCTGATGTCCTTTCTTGCATCAGCACCATAGTTCTGTAATATTTATCGTCGTGGCCCACTAAATTGCAAAAGGTGCAATATAAAGTCTTTGGAGCTGTCTAGTATTTTTGCATCATCATGTAGTGATAAGGGTCGTGACCCAATTTCTTGCATATTTTGCACCATAATCCTCCCATTGATAATGGATTCGACATTCCTGCTGCCATATACTGCGTGAACATTGGACATTTGTTCTTGTGGTGTCCTTCTGTCCTGCACGTGGTACACAAAATGACTTCTTGTCTGTCCTTGTTCTTATTCTGGTTCAACCAGAACGTGAGATTATTCAAATCCTCCTTCAATTATTTGATAGTTGGGTATGTCTGTTGGTACTGGTTTTCTTCCAGTTGCAAGGGTGTCTACAACGCCTCTACCTGTGTTTGAAATTTATGTTGTCCTAAAGAGTATTTTAAGTGTGGGAGTAGTGAATTGACAAACAAGTGTCGATGTTGCATATCGGTCATGAGGTATTTTAACTTTCCCTTCAGTTGCTTGAATCTCTGGTCAATCTCCCATACATACTCTCCTAGTTTCTGTCTTATTTCGATCATCTCGTTCATGTACTGGTCCTCTAAACTTAGCTTGTGGAACTCATTAATCAAAAACTTCTTAATGTCTTCCAGTGTCCTGGTCGTCCCAGGGGCACTATTTGTGTCTAGACTCATGTACCATTCTAGTGCGTGGTCTCTTAGCGTAATAGCTAGCTGCGCGATTTTGGTATCTTCATCAGTGATCTGTTTTGCTTACCAGATCTTTGCACAAATGAACAAGTGCTTCTCAGGGTCTTATGTTGCTTCTCCCCAAAATTTTGGTAACCTGATGGTAGAATTGTGTCCTGCCATTCTGAATACTGAACTACTACCTCCTCCACGCATGTAGATACTTGACTAGTGCTGCCTAAACTGGATCCTCCAGTTTTTTTTCCTTGTGTAGATGTACTTCCTGCTATTAGACTTCCTCTTGTCGCAAATGGGTTTATTTGTTCCACATTGACATTAATATGGATAAGATGGTTTCCTTCTCCTCCCGTTCTTGGACCTCTCGTTTTCCTCTCATATGTTGCGTTCAGGATTTCCTCAATCTACTCCACAGCCTGGAGATCCTCTACCTCTTCCTCATCACTTGTCAGGCCTTCCCTCGCGGCTATAGCTCTCTTCTTGGTATTCACCTTGTATTGGTAGGGTGCTCCGCTACGCATATTTCCCGTTGACACCAAGATCCACTTGATTTGGTCGCCGTCCATCATGATCGGGTCCAAGGGATCCTCCTCCTTCTTTCCTTTATCCTTCCCTCCTTCCATTTATCCTCACTCTATTAGTGCTTCCCCCGTTCCCCCATGCACGCAGGGACATTTAGTTGTATGATTCCATTTTCATTACCCCTTTGTTATATAACAATATCTTAATAGAAGTATAAAGTGATTGAATGTACCTTCCTCGAGGTCTACATATAAATTATTTTTCTGCTGCACTGTATGACTTCGTTGTGTCCACGACAAACTCTGTTATGAAGCCTGCCACAATACTATCAAGCCAAAATTCCATTGCGTGGGTGAATTTGTTGCTCACCAGTTTTAAATGCTCAATCTGTACTGGGGTCCAACCTAGCTATCGAATCCAGTTTGTCGTGTGGTTATCCTTCAACCTTAGTATCCACTCCTGCAGTAGATGTGGAAAATTGCAAAAAAAGACTTTGTGTAAATCAGTAAACATGTATTTGTCTAGATATTTGTGAGGTGTGATTATAGGGTTTCTATTGTCTTTCTGTGCAAACTCTATCTATGGTTCTCAACCAAGTTTCGATTTCTTCTTTTGTGGGGTTCCACAGTCTCAACATCCCCTTCTAATGGTTCATTTCTCTCTTCTTTTCTTTTCTTGTTTCTCGCTCCTCCTATCTCATCTACTCAATCCTCCCTTGTTCCTTCCAATGGAAATAGGACCATTTGTTGGTTACTACTTATTGGTTCTACTCTATCATCTAAGTTATTGACCCAGGGTTCATGTCTTTCAGGTTTCCAACAAAAGCCTCTAAAACTATCAGCCCTCCTGGTAAACCAGAAGGCAACACAACTCACAGAATGTGTTGCGCAGTCTCACCTGATATAGGTTTAATGGGTGGTTGTAACACTCATGTGTTTACAACCTAGGATTGAGCGCAAGATGTGGGATCTATATTCTAAAACATTTATTATAACTTGTGATTGCAACCTACTGTTATTCACGACTTATTCTGTTAAGGTCCTAACCCGCACATAGATAGATCAATGTATTCAGATGTAATAAAGGTCAATATTAATAAGACCTTTCAATAAAATAGAATAAGGTGGATGTA
>JASDQU010736384.1:307811-325624 GCA_032191745.1 Picea mariana | reverse complement strand
TATGCATTGAGGTTCTGGTATAAATTCTCCCTCCAATTCCAACTGAATCACAGACCAATCAATTATATGGTTAGCATCATGTACATATTTCTTCAATAATGAGACATGGAAAACATTATGTGCTCTGACTGTGGGAGGAAGTGCTAGCCTATAGGTTACAGGTCCCACTCTATCTAGAACCTCAAAGGGTCCACAATACCAAGGTGCCAACTTGGCACAAGCTCCCATTTTTAGAGAAATCTTCCAGGGTCTAACTCTGATATATACATGGTCTCCCGTTTTGAACTCTCTTGGAGTTCTCTTTTGGTCGGCATAAATTTTTTGTCAGTTCTGGGCGACCTTCAGGTTTTTTTTTATCTGAGTCACATGTTGTTCCATTTCTTTCAACATGTCAGGTCCAAAAGAAATCATGTTTACGGGATTACTCCAGCTGACTGGAGCGTTACACGGTCTACCATAGAGGGCTTCGAAGGGGCTCATCTTCAAGGATTTTTTGAAGCCGTTGTTGTAGGCGAATTCTACTAGTGGAAGGTAGTCTTCCCACTTCCTGGGTTGATGCATTACATGCATTCTTAGAATGTCTTCAAGTATTTGGTTCACTCATTCTGTTTTTCTATCAGTTTGAGGGTGATAGGCGGTGCTAAACAGCAATTTGGTCTCTAGGCCAGCCATCAGTGATTTCCAAAAGTTAGAAGTAAATTTTGTGTCTTTGTCAGACATGATCTCTTTTAGCATACCATGCAGTCTAAATATCTCCTTCATGAATACCCGAGCAATGTCTATTTCCTTGCAAGTCGACTTGATGGGGATGAAGTGAGCATACTTGCTCAATTTATCCACCACCACCATAATGGTGTCATTCTGTTTGTTTGAGGTTAGTAATATAGTGATGAAATCCATGGAGATGGTTTCCCATTTCCATTCTAGGATTGGTAAAGGCTGCAATAATCATGTTGGGTGTCGATGTTCTACTTTAACCTGTTGGCACTCTATGCATTTGGCTAAGTACTCGGCTATGTCTTTCTTCATTCCAGGCCAATAGAATTGTCTCCTAGTGGCCGTGATCATCTTCTGGTATCCTGGATGACCAGAATAGGGTCTTTTATGTAGTTCATCCAGTATGAACCTCTTCAAGTCGTCACAATCTGGAATATAAAATATTCTTTTGTAAGTGAGAAGACCTCCTTCGGTCATCTGGTAGCCTTCATATTTTACCCCGGTGGGATCTTGTTGTAGGTACGAGGTCACGGTATTCTGTCTTTTATGCATTTTTTACTCTTTCTTTGACATCCATCTCACAGGTGCTCACCGCTACCAGGTGAATCATTTTCATACTTCTGCTAAGGGCATCAACCACCCTATTTTCCTTTCCTTTAATGTGTTTGATTTCGAAATCAAACTCGCTAAGGAGGGCCATCCACCTAGCTTGTCTAGCATTGAGCTTTGGTTGATCAAACGGATATCGCAATCCACAGTGATCTGTCATAAGCACAAGCTTTCTTCCCAGGAGGTAANTGCCTCCACATTTTCAAGGCATGCACTATGGCAGCCAGTTCTAGATCATGGGTCACATAGTTGACTTCATGCTCATTCAATTTTCGGGATTCATAGCAGATCACACTTCCTCCCTGCATAAGGAATCCTCCGAGCCCTTCCTTACAGGCATCTGTGCACATGAGGAAGTCAAATTCTGGATCGGCGATTTTCAGCACAGGTGCATGGGCCAGTAGATGTTTCAGGGTTTAGAATCTTTCTTCACATTTCTATGTCCATAGGAATTTCATCCCCTTCTTCTGGAGGGCAGTGATTGGACAACCAATCTTGGAGAATCCTTTTATAAATCTCCTATAGTATCGTGCTAGTTCCATAAAGGATCTGATGTCTGAAACATCCTTTGGGATAGGCCATTCCATGATAGACCTGATTTTGTCAGGGTCTATCGCTACTCCTTATTAAGAGAGAACATGGCCTAAGTAATGTATTTTCTTCTGGAAGAATTCACATTTGTTGAATTTGGCATAGAGATGATGTTCTCTTAGCACTTGCAGCACAATCCAAAGATTCTCTTCATGCTCTTTTCTATTCTTGGAGTAAATTAATATATCGCCAATAAAAACAAGCACAAATTTGTCTAGGAATTTGCTGAGTACATTGTTCATCAAGCACATAAAAGTGGTAGGGGAATTGGTCAACCCAAATGGCACTACCACAAACGCATAGTGACCATACCTCATTCGGAAGGCAGTTTTATGGATGTCTTCACCCTTGATTCGGACTTGATGGTATCCCAACCTCAAATCAATCTTTGAGAAAATAGACGCACTCCCCAATTGATCGAACAGGTCATCGATCTTGGGCAAGGGGTACTTGTTCTTTATGGTTACCTTATTGAGTTTCCTATAATCTATACACAGTCTAAGGGTACCGTCCTTCTTTTTCACGAACAAGACTGGTGCTCCCCATGGAGACATGCTGGGTCGAATATAGCCTTCATCCATCATTTCTTTTAATTGCATCTTGAGTTCAACTAACTCGGGTGTGCTCATCCAGTAGGGTGTCCTAGACACCGGCACCGCTCCTGGTGCAAGTTCTATCGAGAATTTTATGTCCCTTCTCTGAGGTAAACCCGGTACCTCTTCCGAAAACACATCTCTGTATTCTCTCAAGATAGGGTGATTGTCAGGTCTTGGTTTGTCACCTTCGATTGTTTTCAACACCTATATTTCATATAGGGTACATCCCTTTTGGCAATACTTTCTCATTTGTAGAGTTGATATTTGTCTCACCGAAACAGGTTTTCGGATCCCTTGAAGGGTTATCTTTTTCCCTTCTTTACTTACACATTCTAAGGTTTTGTGGTAATAGTCCAATTTGGCCTTATGGGCAGCTATCCAGTCCATACCAATCAGTAGATCATACAATCCCAGGGGTAATAAGTTAAGGGTTGTTTGGGTGGGGAATTTACCCAACATCAATTGGCAGGCTGGTATAACCTCTGCTACCCTTCTTTTGGTGCCAGTGGCCAACTGTACCAACCATGGCTTGGTATGTTTTTGTGGTTGTAGTTTAAACTTATCAACAACTTTAGGGGCTATATAACTCAAATTTGAACCAAGGTCAATTAAAACAGACACTAGATGGTTGGAAATCATACCTTCTATTTCCACTACTGAAGCTTGGTGGTCGGCTTGGTTATTATCCAAGGCTGCATAAATTTGTGGCTCACTCCTGGCCACATCATTGATGGTAGTAGCTTCTTGGATGTTATAAATCCTTTGACTATTATGTTTTTGGTGTGGACAGTCTCTCAATAGATGTTCTTCCCTGCAACCCCATCATTTCAAAGGTTCTCTCTTTGGGTTATCAGTCTTCACTGATATGGGTCTAGAAGTTTTATTTCTGCTCAAGGAGGGAAAATTCTGCTGGTGCATACTCTGGGCTGGGAAGCTCATTCTTGGGTTCTTCTTATAGTTCTTAAATCCTGAGGATTTAATTCCCCTTTTCTAAAATCTTGGACTATTCTTTTGTTTCCATCCTTCGCGAGGTTATGCTCGATGCCCAAACTGTTCATGACAATAGGTTGCCTTTCGAATAGTGCCTTCTAGAGTTTTTGGCTCATCAAATTCAATTCTATTCCAATAGTCCTTAGGTAGTCCACTAATGAAGCATTGCACCTTTGCCTTTTCTTCTTTTATATAGGGTACATACCTCAACAAATCGAGGAATTTGTTGACATATTCTTCTATAGTGAGTTGTCCCAGTTTGAGTTCATAAAACTCTTTAGTCTTTTCGTCGAAATATTTTTTCGACAGATACTTCTTTCGGAAGTATTTCTCAAACCGTTCCCATAACAGGTCCTCTTTGCGAACCCCTTTCACATTCTTAAGGTCTTTGCACCAAATGAAAGCCTTTCCATTCAAGTTGAAGGTGGCCACTCGGGCCTTCATATTTTCTAAAAATCTTTAGTCCAAGCAGCCAGGCCTCTGCTTCCTCTCCCTTCTTTATTTCACCATCGAAGGAGGATGGTTTGGATTTTATGAATTCTTCGAAATTTCGACCTTTGGAAGGCTTTTGCTTCTTCTGTTTCTTTATGGAATAGGAACTAGTTCTGTTGCTAGAAGAGCCCTCTGAATCGCCAACTTCCTTCTTAGAGGAATCATCCAACGCTTGTCCTTTACCTCTGGGGTGGACCTTTTTCGAGGTGCTCCTCTTAGTGTGACCACTAACATGACCATGTTTTTGAGTTCAAGTTCATGCTGCATTTGTCTTTGTAGATCGGATAAACTCTACAATAAAATTGTGTTAATTTATGTTTTCTTTTCTTGTTCTTTCATCATCCTTTCATTGTCAGCCTTATAGCTTTGTAATTCGACCATGAGGCTCCTCACAGTCTCAGCTAGACTTGGAGGGGTCCCTGCTACCCTCCTTTCATCAGACTCTTTGTCTCTATTGTGGGATCCTTCTCCCACTTCTTGGTGAGTCACCATACTATGCGTTGATAATTTCCTGCAGTTGATCTTCCGCTTGTGTGTAAAAGGAAAAACGTTGGTTGTTAGTCAATATTTATATTTATTTATAGCCAGTACATAATTCATATTTTCGCATGTACACACACACACACAATAGGGGTTTGTCATTCTTAACTTCATCTTTTGATTAGGAAGGTTAAGATGGGGGGGTTACTCTTTTTAGGAGTGTTCCAAACGGAGCTTCTGCGCAACCCATTCATGAGACTAAGAAGGTCGAGTGTTGTAACCATGCTTTGATACCAATTTGTAACACACTCCCGCTATGGCGTAGTAAAATTTTTCCTTTTCTCGAGGGACAGAACCATCAAAAATCTACGAAGCTTAACACAAGCTGCATACACCACCTCTGCTTCAACAAAGTCTCTGTGCGACCTCCCGGTCTTAAGGATCATTCAGTTCCTTTTATGAGTCGAAGCGGCCTCTTTTGATTTCCAGCTGAAATATTCTTTCAATCAATCCACATGTCCTTTGAAAGTTCCCCTGTGTGAACAGCACTAGGAACGAGCTCCATGACTCCCAAGCGACCACACCACTATGACCAAGGCCTATTCCCAAAGGTAGTTGACGGAACTTGCCATCTCATGAGTTCACGAGTCAAAGCTCTTGACTCCTCCTTTCCAATCTCGCGATACCCGAGATCATGAAATGGGTATAGCTCCCTTCTATCAGCACCCTATGCATGTGACCACCGGCTAGGCTAAATACTAGCTCTCGTCACAACTCATGACTTCACAAGTCGAAGGGTTGAACCTTCGTGCTCTTCCTGTGCAAACCTCTGAGACTTGAAAGTCAGTGAAGGTTGACCTTCCTTTTGCACTTCCTGCAACTCGCCACTTTGCGAGTTGTAGTGATGAGCCTTCGTGCTCTTATCCTATGAATCCCTGAGACGCGATAATTCAAAGGAGTATTGACTTCTTCTCCCCAGATGATGTATGTCTTCCTATCAACCACGCGGGCCCCACCTTGCGGTCCTGCCACGTGTCCCTTCTCTCGTGCCTCAGCTCTCGGCACTTCATGAATTCTACAGTCGAGATGAGGTCCTCTCAACCTCTAAACCCCTGAATGCGTGATATGCGATGGGGTTCTTAATCCAACGGTCCTCCCGCGACCTGGATCCAACGGCTATCTCCACTCCTCGCTATTTCGTAACTTTGCAAGTTGTGGTGTCCAACCTTGGAACCTTCACTTCATGAAACCCCAAGAAGCGATGTTAGCTTTCCCTCTTATGTTCTTGCTACTCGTGACTTCACAAGTCGAAGGGTTTAACTCTCGTTCCCTTATCTCACGAATCCCTGAGATGCAATAGGTCAACGGGTGTTGACTCCTTTCACTAGGTGGCACGTGTCCGCCAATCTATCACATGGTCCCACCTTGTGGTTCTACCACGTGTCCCTCTTCCCTAGCTTCGACACTTCGTGACTTCACTTCCTGAAGTGCTACCTCCTTTGTATCCCGACACCCGAAGTGTCGAGATCCCGAACTCCTCACTACTCCTTATCACAACTTGCGGCTTCAGGACTTTTGGGACAAAGTATCGACCTCCTATCCGTTAATATGCTGAAATGTAGAAATTTTGACACGTCGTCAACGCGGGTCCCACAACGAAACTTCCCACCCTTTTGGAGTTTTGGACTTCACATATTCATGAATCCTGATGCTAAGTTTTCAGTTATTCAACCCACGAAACCCTGAAATACCGAGTTCCGATGCACTTCACCAATAACTGGCTCACACAAATATTTTCTCCCCTTCGAGACTTCACCTTTCGTGACCTCGCGAATATTGAAGCAAGGGTTTTAACCCTTCAACTCGCAAATCCACGAAATGAGATTACGCAAGTGATCCAACGGTCCTTGTCGACTCAAATCATACAGTCTGATTTCTCCCAAACTTAAAACTTGAAAACATGATTACCTTAACTCCCCTTCTCCTCTGCAAGATCTAACAGCTCTCGGGACTTTACGAATTCTCCACGGAGAATTCTCATCATCCAATGCCTCCTTGACGACTCTTTCAAAGCGAACACGGTATTCCTTTGCTGCTATTTCCAGATTTCAAGAGGATCATTCTTCCTCGTACAGGGTTACTAAGACTTGTGCCTTTAAATCCTTTTCCAAGTTCTTGGTGAGCTTTCTAAGAAGGCTGTATCTATGGGGAGATCTATCCAGGGTATTACCTGAAACGGATAAGGGTATAGATTTCCCAAGAACAGACTTGAAGTCTGAATTAATTAAATATGCGTATAAATAGTGATTTATAAAACATAAGCCATACGTAGTCTTTCCATTATAAGCATGCAACCACCATTTCTAAATCAAAACACTACACAGACAGTCTTATACTCAAACCGTTCATAAAACTGCATAGACTGTGAGCATACATGTCAGCATATAAATTTCAAGATGCAAAATGTAAAACACTTATCAGAAATAACACCAGATGTGATTGAAACTGCTGAGAGGGGTGTTCGTTTCCACCCAACCGTAGGCTCAGTGACTCCCAACAAATTTACCACTAGCCACCCCCGAGCTGAGACCACGATGCTGCGATACTGCATCTCTATTTGTCAGTGACCGAGAATGAAGGTTACTCTCCTTCTTCTTCGCTGTCACTCACTTTGTGTTTTTCCAGATTTCTCTTTCTTCCTTCCCTTGCGTCTGCCCGTGATCGCCCACACTTCCTGCCTTTTCTCTGTTTATCGAGGTTGTGTGTGGCACAATTTTCCTCGCAGTGGTCAAGTCTGAGGACTCTACGGATGGGCGGTTCACCCCCATCCCTCATTACTCATGAGGATCCCTTTACCTACCAATCATGATGAGTCATTTAATTCGGGGCCAGTGAAGTCCAAATACGGTATTGGTCTCGGTGGAAGTTAACGCCACCATTCCGGGTGCCTTCCACCACCTTTCTCCAACCATCGTGGTCTCTTTTTTAGCATATCCCCTCTCAGCAGTCCTGCAATATATATTCATAATATTATTCACATTCATTGACCTTTTTCACAAGGTCCATTCACATCACACATTCACATTTTTTGGTTTGCCACAGTTCTTGGCCAGTATAGTTATTTTTACAAACTGGGGGAAACAGGGTGTTACAATACCTCTATCGAGATTGAGCAGGTTTTCAAGTTATGCCATAGATTCTGAGGTTCTCATGCACTCTACGGTGAGCACATGTCCCCAAGTTGGAGCCAGATGTTATCCCCACTTTTTAGGGATAACTAGGATATCATGTCTCGAGGCCCATAGGTCCTAGACATGGAGTACCGAGAGAAGGATTGACTTGAGAATGGCCCTGGAGGGCCCATCTTTTTCTCTCATCATTTTTGTCTTGAGAGAAGCATCCATCACCATCAGATTGGTCCTATATCAGAAGAGGTTCTTGCTCCATGAGGTAATTGGTCCAGGTATCATGGTATGTGTCACTTTTGATCATTGAAACCTTTAAATATATGCATCTAATTCCTTTTATCTCTAACAAGTGCTTGGATCTTACATTTTCTCACTTGACCATGTTTGGGGGGATTAATGGGGTGCCCTAGACAGCCTGTGTCTGTAGGTTTTGGTTTTCCACTGGGGGCATTTATGAAAATCCATCGTCCTCTCCCATCATAGCACCACCTTGCATCTTGTTTCCCGCTCAGCTATCCCATTCCCCTTATCCATCCATTGGGTTGACCTATTTCAGGACTACACCTTACCTCATAGGAAGAAGGGGATAAAGGCCCAGAAGGTAAAAGCAAGCTGGTAAAAGATAAAATCATAAAAATGAACCTCGAGATGCTTCACCCAGGGATCCCCGAGAAAGAAATAAAAATATTCTCAGCAAGAAACAAGAGGAGCCTGAAAAAAATAATAAAACAATACCTAATCAGAGGATAGGGGGTCTCATCATGAGCCAGCCTATTAGGTCCATGGGTACCTAGTAGTATGACATTGCCACCAGCTGGTTACCATGCTAGGGCAGTGACTCTTGGTTGCATGGCCAAGGGAAAGGGTGTCTCATCACGACCCAACCTTCTCATCTCTGCAAAATTACTTGTGGGTAACGCTGTCATCTTTGGTCACCATGTCAAGGCAGTGTCTCCTGATTAGATTTTGAACAAAAAGGCAATTAAAAGAATAAAAATCATAAAGCTAAGAATGGGCTTGAAAAAAATTCATCCATGACAGGGACATCTCACCTTCTACAAAGGCACCCATAGGTAGCATCATTGCACCCACATGCTTGGACATCCCCTGACCACACCACCCACTTACATGGCTTGAAAAAGGTCTTTCTAGAAACCTGCCCTTTCTGTGGACACTAGCCCAATAGGAAGCCTTGTCCTTTTCCGCAGACTTGTATTGCAGGCTTGTGTAACATCTTTGAGCTATTGATTGATGTATTAGGGATTTTATGCATGTGTTTAATAATATTAATGATGAAATGTGATTGGCATTTCCATGATCCCTGTGATTGATGATCCCATGGAGGGTGTAGTATTGATGTGCAGGACCATACCCAACAAACAAGTACCATTTGGACCGGTACACATGGGGAGATGATCAGTTTAGACCTCCATGGGGCTTAAGATCCCACTAGATGGATGTTGAAACCCCATCAGGGGGAAAAGATAGGACAGAGGTTGATCAGAGTCTTTGCACCAGAAATGAAGAGGACGTTCCACCAAAGGCACCCTGACATAGCTTAGCCTAGGGGGATGAGCCCTTTTCACTAAGACATTGGCCTTGGAAGGCATAGGGCATCACCTTTGATAACCATGACATCATCCAGCCTATTGGACGTCTTTAGAGGCAGACTGGGCAGCATTGGCACATGTGGCATGTTGGAGAATCCCCTGGAGGGCTAACGTTTTTCTCCAAGATGTTTCATTTTCCCTAGAAAGGGCTAGCCCCTCCCTTAGAGGGGATTCTACTCTATTTTCTTCTTATGTAGTGTTTTTTTTTGAAAATTTAATGTAAAACAATATGGTTTTGATAATTTGTCCTTGTCGGCCTTTTACCTGACCTAAAATGTAAAATTAAGTCAAGGTTTTGTATAAATGAGATATTTTCACTCTCATTTTTTCATCTCAACTTACTGACTCATTAGTGAGGTCTGAAATTTGTGCCCTATATTGGGTATTTTGGATGATTTAAGGAAGGCACACTTGTTGAAGGAAGAATTTTTGGCATATTTTGGCAATTATCTTGAAGGAAGGTGTTACAACTAGGGTTTTCATACTATTTCATGGTGATATGTAAGTGTTTTTTCTGCAAAACTTCTTGAATGAATGGTTGTAGTCTTATATTCTTGCATATGTTTATATTTTGTTGATTCAAACCCTAGGTGACAAGCACACAAGTAGGTCCTTGTCTCATGTCCCCTGATAGAGAGTTTTTCATCCATTGAAGAGGAAAAAGAGAGCCTAGCCATAGCTACACTCTTTTCTCCTCTTCTCCCTTTACTAGTCATACATGTTTAAGCTTAAGAAGGAGAAGACATCCCAAGCCTAGGTTATCTACACTTAGGGTCGTTTTCTTCTAGGGTTTGATGATAGAGCCTTGCTATAGCAACACTCTCCCTTATTTGACTCTCTTGTCTTGACTTTATCTTTCATTCTAGCTGATTTTTCCATCTAAGGAAGGAGGAGAGAGCATGAGGCCTTTCCATAGCAACACTGGAGTGAGCCTCTCTCCCCTAGGGTTTTGTCTCTGAGGCCCTACCATTGCAGCACTTTAGAGCTCTTCCCTCTGGTATTTAGCTATCCTTCTTCAACCCTTGTGTCCTCCTTTATTTGGACTCCATTTTACCCTATAAGGAATTGATCCTAAGACCTCTAGCGTTGAAGTGAAATTGATCAACACAACTCTCAAAACTCTTTGAATTTTAAACCCTAACTACACTAATCCTAGCTCTAGCTAACCCTACTAACCCTAAGTTGTTGACGTCATCCTTGGTTATTACATCTTAATGCAGCAACATTTTACTTTATGCGCAATTGAATGGTAGTTAAAGGCATTAATTAAGTTAAGTATTGATTTATTGCATTGAATGCCATATCGTTCTAGTATTTATTGGTGAAGTGACATTATATTTCATTGCTATTTTATAAGCATTGACTTCATCAATATTTACTTTCAAATTTCTTATATTGAATACCATATAGTCGTTGATATATATATATGAAGTACTAACCAAGCCTACATATATCAGTTCATTGTTTCTTTGTTCTCGAGCATGGATTCTACTTGGTTATTTTTGTTGGCTATAAGTCGGACTATCTATTTTGGTGGTGATCTGTGAAAGGGGAAACTTGTCATTGTCTGATTATCCTTTAGCCTCTTCAAATCTCCGGGTCATTGGGGATGTCTCCCCTGGGCCTAACCTCCCTAAAGAGAAAGGGTCTTCCCATCATGGTGACATTGGGTGGGATAGTTTCATGTTATGCCAGTTTGGCCTTCCATCTCATAGATTTTTATCCTAGATACAAACTGTGTGATAACAGGCACAATAGTGAGTAACTTACCCATATTTGATGGTCTGAACCCTCTAGAATCCTTCCTATCATATTTTGAAATAAGTGTAACAATACAACAGAGATTGTTGGAAATGGATGAGGCCTTGAAATCCACACCAACAAGATGGTGGGGGACACATAAAAGCAATATCACAGACTGGACACAATGTCAAACCTTGATGACAGCGCAGTTCTCAACACAAGCAGTAAGTTGTGAAGTAAGATATACCGGTTGAAGTTTCCCAAAGGACCATGTGCGAAGATGCGAAGAGGCCTAGAGTGACATTCCTCAAGAACAATGGGTGCATAGATTCATTAACACATTGGATACGACCCCTATCAACTGGTACCTTCAAGCGAAGCTAGGCCTCATCACTATATATTGGGAAGGTATGATTCAAAACTTTGTAACCACCTTTTTATTTGAAAGTGAATACCCTTCAGTATATCAAGCATTACAGATTGTGAGAAAGAAGGTATTCAAGGAGGCATCTATCCTCCCTATGGAACAAGAAGAAGACGAATGGACTGCACCTCTCCAAAAATTGCAGAGTTGCTACAACATCAATGTCGACGACAACGATGATCCTAGGAAGGTAAACATCACTGAAACAGAAGGCCAAAGAGATGTGGAAGGAACATGAGTTGAGATACCATTTATTGGTCATCCAATCAAGATTAAAAAGGTTAATATTGGAACAGAAGAGACACCAAATCTTGCCAATGTCAGATATTATTGGGAAGTTGCTACCATTGACAAGATTACAGAGTTGTTGCACGAATATCAAGACTTTTTTCCAACCAAATTCATTAATATGAAGGGAATCAAGGGACCTATGGGAGAGATGAGAATACCTTTGAAACTAGATGCGACGCCAGTCAAGCAAAGACCCTACATATTGAACCCAAAATATAAGGAAAAACTGAAGATCGAACTTGAAAGAATGCTGGAAGTAGGGATCATTGAACATGTTGAAGAGTTAGAATGGATCATCCCTATGGTGGTGCAATACAAGAAGACAGAAGAAATCAGGATATGTTTAGACCTCGGGAAGTTGAATTATGCATGTCTGCATGACCCTTTCCCTACACCATTCACTGATGAAGTATTAGACAATGTGAGAGGGCAGGAGGTATATTCTTTTACAGATGGATTTTCAGGATACCATTAGATCCGGATTGCAAAGGAGGACTGCCACAAGACCACATTTTCCACAGAATGGGGATCCTACCAATATACAGTGATGCCATTTGGACTAAAGAATGCCCCAGCCATATTTTCCAGGGTGGTGGTCAAAGCGTTCAAAGAGTTTTTTCATAAATTTTTAGAAGCATATTTTGATGACTGGACTGTGTTTAGTTTGTTGAAAAACCATATTGAATGTCTAAGGCTAATGTTGGATAAATGGAGGCAGTGTCAAATTGCTTTAAATCTGAAGAAGTGCATCTTCTTCTCACCATTTGGAGTGCCATTAGGCCATATTGTATGCAAGCAGGGATTGTTGGTTGATCCATCTAAAATTGCAATTATAATTGATTTTCCACATCCCACTTCAGTCAAACAATTGCACACTGCATTAGGACATACTAGCTATTACTGGAAATTCATTAAAGGCTATGCCCAAATTACAACACCAATGGAGAAGTTGTTGAAGAAAGACTGTCATTTTGCTTGGACAAATGAATGCCAGCAGAGCTTCAACATGATGAAACAGAAGATGGTCACTGCGCCTATTCTGGTTTTTCCAGATTGGAGCGAATAATTTCATGTGCATGTTGATGCGTCTTCTATTGTATTAGGAGTAGTATTGGCACAACCTAGAGAAGGGGATATCGACCATATGTTAGTTTTTTCTAGCAGGAATCTATCTACAGCTGAAATTAATTACACCACTACAGAGAGAGAAGGATTAGCCATGGTGTATGCACTACAAAAATTCCACCACTGCTTGTTGGGAAAACACTTTAAAATGTTTACAGATCACTCTATGCTGAAATACTTGGTCAACAAGACAGTTTTGGGGGGATGAATATGAAGATGGCTTCTGTTGTTTCAAGAATATGATTTTGAGACCATAGTTAAGACAAGAAGAATGAACAAAGGTCCTGACCACTTGTCGAGGTTGGAACATGGCAAAGAACCCATCAGTTTGGAGGATACACTGCTAGATGCATAGCTTCTCACCATTATAAATATTGATGACCACTTCATAGAGATAGTCCAGTTCTTATCAATAGGAATGGCACCTAGTGAGTATACAATTCCCCATAAGAAATAGCTAGTGGTGTGCATTGCAGACTTTTCACTTATAGTTGGTCAGCTATACAATATGGGACCTTATGAGATACTAAGGAGATGCGTTATGGAGACAGAGGGACCATTGATCCTTGCAGAAGCTCATGAAGCATCGCAGGAGGACATTATGCAGGGAAAGAAAATACACGAAAGGTTCTGCGAGCTGGCCTTTGGTGGCCTACCTTACACATAGATGCTAAAGATTATGCCAGAGCCTGTGATGTGTGCCAGAGAATTGGGAAACCTTCCAGATGAGATGAAATGTCATTAGCACCATAGATGACCCTACAAGCATTTGAAAAGTGAGCCATTGAATTCGTGGGACCTATAAACCCACCAACAAAGCGCACATGAGCAAGGTATATCATTACTGCAACAGAATACTTAACCAAATGGGTCAAAGCCAGAGCAGTAAAATACTGTAGTGAAACTACAATTGCGCACTTTATATATGATGATATCATAACCAGGTTTGGATGCCCCAAGATCCTTATGAGTGATCAAAGCACAAACTTCATCAATAAGACAATTGAAGCCCTAACTGAGGAATTTGCAGTCCACCATCAGAAGAGTACACATTACCATCCAGAAGCAAATGGAACAGTTGAAGAATTCAACAAGATCTTGGAGACAACATTAACAAATATTTGCAGTGTGAATAGTGATGACTAGGACTTAAGAGTACCTGCAGTACTATGAACCTATCGAACTACTTGCAAGAAATTAACAATGCAGACCCCTTTCAAGTTGGTTTATGGTTTCGAAGTTGTTTTCCCGATGGAATACTTGGTACCAAGATTAATAATTACTACTTTTATAGGTATGGATGACACTGGTGTTGTTCAGGAAAGGCTCGCACAGTTGGTTGAACTGGAAGAAGATAGATTCATTGTAGGATTCCACCAGTAGGTACAAAAGGAACGAGAGAAGGATTATCATGATAGGCACATCAAGAGGAAGGAATTCAAGTGAGGTGACTTAGTGTTGATGTATGATAGAAAGTTTATAAAACACCCAGGGAAGTTCAGAACGCATTGGCTCAGACCATATAAGGTCACCTATGTTACAGAAGGAGGAGCTATGCAATTGAATACATTGAATGGAGAATGGAAAGAAGGATTGGTGAATGGCAGTCAGCTGAAGTTGTACTACGAAAACCATCCGCCTCGCAGATCTCAGTAAAATCATGAAGAAAAGGGTCTAGGTACAAAATGCAGTTGAAACTGGGTACCAACTGTAGAAAAGATAGTTTGCACACAGATGGGAAGGAGGCAAGAAGAAGAAATCAAGAGTTGCACTGCACAATCCAAAGTCGAAGAAAAAAAGAAGGATCAGATATGAAGTGCCTCGGGATGAGTCACAAGTGAGTGTTGGGGGCCTATTGGCCCTTGGTTATGGAAGGAATCGAAGAAAGAAAAGGTGAAAAATGAACTTCACGGGAGACACGGTGATTGTCACTGGTTCAAAGTGAGAAAAAGAGTAGAAAAGATGGAGCAAAGCGAGGAAATGTAATTCGTTGGATGAGGAGATCAAGGATGACAAATAAGCAAGGAAGATGGATCGTGGACAACTCAGCAAGTGGAAAAATCCATTGTTAGATGCTTTGGAGCACTGCATGAGAAGGAAGGAAAGATAGGCTGGCGAAGCCCAAAAACAATGGGTCAAGTTGACCTAGGGTTTTGGTATCTAGGGTTTTGGCACCTAGGTTTTGGCCTAAGCTTGTCGGTGAGGTATTGTAATGTACGATATTGTTGTTGATCTAGATCTATTGTTGTGGTGAGAGATCATTGTATTGTGAGAGAGAAGTGTTGAGGGAGAGAGCCTTCTGGTATTGTAAGATCTTCATTTGCGTGTGAAGGTAAATTCATGTAGCTTGGTGCATAGTAAGGGGAGTGAAAGAGAGAGAGAGAGAAATAAGATCTACTAGCTAAGAGCGCAGAAGAGAACTGTATGCTTTACCTTAATAAATCATACGCATGGTTCTGTGGACGTAGCCCTAGAGAGAGGGTGAACCACGTGTATCTTTTGTTGTGTGTGTGATTGTTTCTTTGATCTATGTTGTTGTTATATTGTTATCTGCATTACTGTGTTAGATCAGATCTATAGCTGGGAAGGAAAGATCTAGCTTGATAATTGATAGATGCATGTTGTGTTGTTATTGTACTAGATCCACTTGACATTCCCCTAGTTGTAGACATCTCTGTCATGCAACCCCCTCATAGATTCTTCGGGTGAGACTGCATCTGATTTGCAGGTGTTTCTGAAAGGGATAGTAGCTAGGGATTGTTGGTGCGCTCTAGGAGCTGAACCCTGAGTCTACCCCTATGCCAACAGAACCTATCTTGAACCCTTGGCACTACCTTGAAGCCAACCGCCCAGGTTCCTCCATTGGTCCTTCAAGCATCAACTCAGCAACATGACCCTTCTTTGGATGACCCAAAAGGGATAGGAACACACCCTATTGTAATATAAGGGATAATAAGGAGCATTGGAAAGCAAGTTCCAAAATAAGGCAATGTTACTCAAAGGATCAAGGAAAATAAAGAAGCTTGCAAATTCAAAAGCATAACTTTGCAACTAGGTTTTTCTATTCATCCATGACCTCAAAGTTTCCTTTATACCATCCTAAATGGGTTGAGGTGGTTGAATTCTATTGTTTATGGGAGCTTGGGAATGAGCCCAACCAAAAAACCCTCCCAAAAATGTGGATTATTTTATTTTTTCATATTTTTTAGGGAATCTGTGAGTTGCAAACAAGCAAGGCATGGACATCTACAGTTTGCACACTGGTGACCTGCAGATGGAAAAAAAAAATGTTGGTTTTTAGATGAGTTTGATGCAGGAGGATGGGATTTATATTTCCAAGCTAGGGAAAAGAACTAATCCATCTCACAAATGCAATTGATGTGGAAAATTGTGGTATAACAGATGCCCCCTAATGTGTGAGTTCATAAGGGAAATTGATGGCCGGAATACATTATAAATTTGAGAGGAGATGATGCAATGAAGTAGAGCTGATGAAATTTCCTGAATAGTTGATCCAATAATAGAAATCATCAGCAAAGATCAAGTAAGAGTATTATCTTCCCAAGTTGGGCATACCCATGATCAGGAGTGATTTAAGCATAGTCGCCAAATCAAGTACATTATGGATCCATGGAATATATGAAATTCATATTGATGTCCATGGCCATGAATAATACAAAGTATATCCATGTGATATATATAAAGTAGAAATCATGTCCCTGAGAAATACACAGTGGATCCATGGAAAAATATATCATAACCATGAATGGATACACAATGGAGCTATGTCTCAAAATCAAAATTAGAGGATATATGGATTCAATGGAGTGAACAAGATGATCCTTTGCAGGTACCAATGTCTGAGGGGTGGTACAATATGTCAAGTAGGAGCAAAAAATATGTGATGCTAGCACTTCACCTGAATTCTTAAAAATGATTTGTCGTGGTATGAGTCTACACCATGTGAATAGATGTGTTGGGGTTGAACATAATGAGTCACCATTTGATTAATAGTCATTTATGTATATCGTTAGAAAATGACAGACTACCCACCAATGATGATAATGGGTATCAAGGTACCATGGTACAATTTAACAAGTGTGAATGAATTAGTTGGTGTCGAACACCTAGTAGAATCTATCGAGCAAGGGATATTGATGTATTCCCACTATGACTAGAAAGGGAACCTGCCACTAATGACTGCAAGCCACAAGGTACCACAAATAAACCTAGATCCCTGTCATAGATAAATATGTGTTGAAGTCAATAAGAAGAGATCTGTTGGAAGGAAGGAATTAAGTAATCCTCCATCATCTATCACGAGGGGTAGCAGAAGTCCAAAGATTTGGAAGGAATCAGACAAATAGATTGTAAGGATCACACTGAGTTATGACTCTAGCATGCACCAGATAGAATAGCGCACAACAAAGACTCTCTGAATAGTATCCAATAATGGAGACTATTGAAAAATATGATGAATCCACTAATGGGGTCAAATGGAAACCAAGGTATTGCACGAATTCCTATGTGTGATTATTGTTTTTTATGTCAGACACAAGGGAAAATGCTAGTCAGCGATCGATGATTGTTTGTCATCTGTTGAGTGCAAGGTCACCTATCAATAATGGAAATAGGCCCAGGGTGAAACTATAGGTCACACTCTCAGATAAATGTGTCAGAGTTGATAATAGTAGACCTACCAGCAAGAAGTCAATGAGGACCTTCTATACTAGCACAAGTGAGATACAAAGATAATTGTGATGATGAGATGTACTTGACTAACATGGGAAGGTCGACTTGAAAGGTCAGAGACTTGTTGTAGAATGGTCAACTCGTGCTAAAGCTTCCCTTGAACAAAATCACAACACATTATGTGACTTAGGTAGCATGGATTACAGACTGGGATGCATTTGTAATACAGGAGGAATCAACAAATGTTCGATATGGTTGGAAAAAT
>JASDQU010736384.1:288381-307761 GCA_032191745.1 Picea mariana | reverse complement strand
GATGATAATGGGTATCAAGGTACCATGGTACAATTTAACAAGTGTGAATGAATTAGTTGGTGTTGAACACCTAGTAGAATCTATCGAGCAAGGGACATTGATGTATTCCCACTATGACTAGAAAGGGAACCTGCCACTAATGAATGCAAGTCACAAGGTACCACAAATAAACCTAGATCCCTGTCACAGATAAATATGTGTTGAAGTCAATAAGAAGATATCTGTTGGAAGGAAGGAATTAAGTAATCCTCCATAATCTATCACGAGGGGTAGCAGAAGTCCAAAGATTTGGAAGGAATCAGACAAACAGATTGTAAGGATCACACTGAGTTATGACTCTAGCATGCACCAAATAGAATAGCGCACAACAGAGAATCTCTGAATAGTATCCAATAATGGAGACTATTGAAAAATATGATGAATTCACCAATGGGATCAAATGGAAACCAAGGTATTGCACGAATTCCTATGTGTGATTATTGTTTTTTATGTTGGACACAAGGGAAAATGCTCAGACGGCGATCGATGATTGTTTGTCATCTTTTGAGTGCAAGGTCACCTATCAATAATGGAAATAGGCCCAAGGTGAGACTCTAGGTCACACTCTCAGATAAATGTGTCAAAGTTGATAATAGTAGACCTACCAGCAAGAAGTCAATGAGGACCTTCTATACTAGCACAAGTGAGATACAAAGATAATTGTGATGATGAGATGTACTTGACTGACATGGGAAGGTCGACTTGAAAGGTCATAGACTTGTTGTAGAATGGTCAACTCATGCTAAAGCTTCCCTTGAACAAAATCACAACACATTATGTGACTTAGGTAGCATGGATTACAGACTGGGATGCATTCGTGATACAGGAGGAATCAACAAATGTTCGATATGGTTGGAAAAATAACCAACCAGAGGAGATTATACTCAACCATGAGAAAAATCTCATAAAGCCATACTAAACCCAAAATATTGAGACATTGACTCAAATATTGTGCTTTGTTCAAGGGAGAAAAGAATTCTTCCAGCAAAAGAGAGAGACACTTTCCCCTCCTCTTTTTAGTTTTTTTTTTATTTTTTTGTATTTTTCATATTATTAAATCTTGAAAAAATAATAAAATAATTCTATAGTAGAGTGGAGGAAATGAGTGTCGTGGGAAATAAACCTAGTTCCAAATCTCAAGGAACATACCCATGCTCAATGCAAGGAAGCATGTGCAGAATAAGGACACTCGGGGGATTTTTCCTACCAGGTTTGTATGTCGAGTCACAAAGGTATAAATTAGAAGGCTAGAAACTAGTAGGAATGCATAAGAAAATGGTTCAACAATAGCAATATGAAGCTGACATTAGGCCCAAAAGTGCGATCATTTAATATGAAATGCAATTACAACTCAACAAAAGTTTGGAAGCCCCATTGGTGAATTAGCCAAAAAGAGATTGAGAGGAAGTCATGAGGCTTCAACACAAATACATGGTGGGACTAAAGAGGGCTTATAAACCTACAGGAAGAATGTAGCATAGGTGTCAAAAAAATGTCAATGAGGTACTAACTAAGACACCCATGGAGAGGTAAGTTCTACCATTTGTCACCAACACCTTTAAGCATCTTGAAGGGATTAGTGTTGCTAACAAATGGGTTTGATCCTATGGAAGATATTTGGTCAATATGGATAGATGCATAGTGCAGGAGGAATGGAACCTACCCTATATTATAGTAAAGAACACAATACCTATTGAAGAATCCGAAGAAATTCCAACATAATTGGCATGTATGAGAGGGAGTCATGTGGGTACTGAACAAGAAAAGACTGAGAGGAAGACATGAAGCTTCAAAGAAAAGTCATGGTGGGACAAAATAGGACTCATGAGCCTAGCAGAAAGCTTGCAGCATGAGCACTAGAATACAAAGGGATTCTAAGCTAGGACTCCCATGGAAGGTAGGCTCTACCATCAACAAGACAACATTTTAAGTAGAGAGATGGGTTTATGTCACAATTTAATAGGATCGACACTAAGGAAAAGTGGAGATCACAACCGTTAATGCAAAAAGTGCAAGGTGTATAATCCCTATTCCAAAATGCCAGTTGCGCGAAAACATTTCCTATCCAAAGTCCTGAAAAATACTTGGTCAACCGAAAAGGACAAAATGATACCTGAAGTATATATGTACCACTTGAAAAGGAAACCATAACACCACAATATTGCTTTGGCATTAGTTCAATTGAGGAAAAATGACAAAAAAATGGAAAAGTGTGTTTTCAAAAGTTCATAAATAGTAACAATTTACCATTTACCATGCCATTTTCACCATTTTACCCAAAATTTCACCAAAACTGACCAAAACCCTCTTACCTTGGATCAAATATTACAAAATCTTGGAAGGATGAAAACATGTGCCTTCTAGACCAAGTAATCTCTTTTTAACATCCTATCAATTTCATCCTTTCAGTTTTTAAGTTTTCATGAGGAATCAAGGGGCACCCCCCCCCCTTTTTCTCACCACTTTTGTGTATAAAAATTTCCATTCTCAGGCGAATCGCGGATATTCATCAGTCAAGAAAATGTAACTCGTGGATGTCTGCCACTTTCACAATTATAACTTGCGGATGCCTAAGAAAGGAATGAAAAAATTGAAATATTAATCCCCTTTTCTTCGCTTGCATTTTGTAGGATGTTTGTCCAATGGAGAGAGCATGAGAATGAGGAAGTTGACAATGTTGTGGTTGATTATGTGGATTCCACAAATTCTCTTCGCCAATGCATATTGTATAATTTGTTTCTTAACAAGTGGCATGCATGCACAAAGGAGTTTGTCCAATATCCTTACAGAGTATTGGCACCCAGATGCAGAAGCTTTCATGCTTGATGGTGAGTTATTCACCATCATTGTGGATGAAATTTACTTCATTATTGGAATATCCCGGAGAGGGGAAGTATTTGACCTTAAAAATCGTAGGGGAGGTGGCATGAATGTTGATCAATATATCTCCGCATATTTTGAAGATGGGACCTAGAAATCAGGGACTCAAATACTGATCAAGAACATTGTGAACATGAGTTTGAAAGTGATCCTCTACACATTAACATGGATCGTAGTATCAACATCATTTCACATAGCTTCACATTATTAGATGCAATGTGGTATTTAATGCTTGAGGCCTAGAGTGTTCGATTAGAGCACCATGATGCTCACCTACATGAAGACCCGGCTTATAGATTGGAAATTGTGGAAGAGAAAAAACTTTGGGTTTGGAAGTGTTCTTTGTGCTTTCTTATTTGAGAGAGTACCATGTATCTTCCCAATATCTTTTGTCAAATAACACCAAAAACCATGTCCATCCTTGATACAATGGACCGAATTACTGGCATACCTAAGAGGGGGGACAATGTTGAATCTCTTTGATGGTGACTTCTCTTATTGGGGGGCTCGTCAGATACCGGCCATGGCTGATTATCCCTATAGTGGGATAGAATTTTCCCATGATCTGAACATGATTGTTCCTCATGGTGCAGCACTTGGAGATATATGTAACTTTTATCTTTTGTATTGTTTAATTTTTAAATTTTTGACTTATTACAAGGAAAAATAACATGTCTTTTTGGTAAGATCCATATTACTAAAACATGTCACTTGTATGTGCAGATAGGGCATCAGTGAGACCAGCTGACTTTCCATGGCATATGAATTGAGGATGAAGTGAAGAAGAGTCCAATGATGATGTGGTAAGGACACTGTGGAGAGTGGGGAGGAACATGGATACCCTCACATTGTTAGTCCCTATGGCCATCATAGATGATCTTCTAGTGGGGATGCAACGCCATGTTGTTGGTGTACCCTAGACTTGGGTCTACCTTTTCTGACATTAGCAAACGTCATATTATGTCATGACATGGCTCATTGACCTCAGGACAAGACCTTTTATGTGCCAAGGGCACCATTTTGTACTTGTAACATTTGGGGCTAATATCCTGGATTTTGTACTATGGACCTTTTATATATGCATGTTATTATAATCTACTCACAAATAATGAATATTTACATGTGTCAAGGCGTTGTGCTTGTGTTTAATGATGAAAAAAATTCCAATCTAGAATGTAATTAGCATATGCATTAGTTACTAGATTAGACTTCCTAGGAACATGTATATATGTAATAAAATAAAAATATTATTTCAGGAGACGTACTTTAAGGAAGTGATGTAACAAAACTGAATAGCAGATATGATATAATCCATTCAAATATGACACAACCAACTGAGAGTCTAAATACACCTAGAGTGATAGAATTCCATATGAAAAATCATCTCGCAAAAGTTTGATAATGACATTATACTCAAATTTAATATTCGTAGTCTCCTCAAGACAAACACCTCCAGTGGACACTAGCTGGTTAGTGGGTGAATAAATCACCTAAGAAGTGGAAGCGAGGTTCTACATGTGGTGAATGGAACCATCTATGAATCCGACATAAACTGATAACTCTCCTGGCATATGCCACACAATAGAAGCACAACCATTAACAACAAATACAAAATCAAAAGACACCTACATAACCTATATACAAAATTCAAACAATAATTACAAGAGAACTAGTACTTGAGCTGTGAGGCTCAAGCATAGTAATTTTTGAGGTAGAACCCATTTCTAGGCTCTGGAAACACATTTCCCTCATAATCAGCTAGTTCGTAAGCCTCTTTTTCCAATACATGTCTTATGATATATGAACCACTCCATAAGGGGTTGAATTTTTCATCTCTTAAGGCATTCTTATCTTGGTCATAGACCAAAACAAGTTCTCCTTCAGAGAACACCATAAGATGAATAGACTTGTTGAACTGGGACTTGACACGTTTCTTATGCTCTTAATTTTCCAAAGCCTCATCTCAACGTTTTTCATCAAGATGTTCTAAGTAAATGAGTTGCTCTTCAAGTTGAGTCGTGTTAGGGAGGAGCTCAACAAAAATTTTTAGCAAAGGGATTTCGCATTCAATCAAAAAAACTACTACTACTCCATAAACAAGTTGAAAAGGTGAGAAGTATGTCGCAGTTTTGACATAGGGTTGGTAGGCCCACAATTTCAGATATAACATTAAATTCCAATTTGATCTGGTCGAGTTGACGGTTCTCCTTAAAAAAAAATTCAAGGATTTATTAATGACTTCAGCCTGACCATTGGCTTGAGTATAGTAAGGATATGAATGCTCCCACCTAAAACCTAGTTTGGATTCTAATTCAGACATCATGTGGTTCTGGAAGTGACTTCCATGGTTAGCGATAATCTCTTTCGGAACCCCAAACCTAGATATGACTTGATTGAAAACAAACAGTTTTGCAGTTTCCCCATCATTGGCGAATGTCGGCATGGCTTCTACCCACTTTGTAAAGTATTCAACTTCCACTATGATGTATTGATTCCCCCTAGAAAAAATTAGGTGGCATGTCATGAAATATACCCCCCACTTCATGAAATGGTCGATGGAAATAACAGGAAACATGGAAGTTGGGTCTGTGCGCATATTTTTAGTAAATATTTGACAAGGGTGATATTTATTGACCACTTCGACGCAATATTTAAAGATCATAAGCTAGAAATAACTGGCACGCAAAATATTTTGGGTTGTTTCCAACCCTAATAAGTGACAACCACATTCTCCACTATGGAACTCATTCAAAACTAACTTTGATTCCTCATGAGTTAATCAACAATGGAGAATTGACTCCACCCCTTCTCAATACAAAGTGTCAGTGATAATAAGGTAATTCTTACTTAGGTGGTGGACCCACCATCACTTGTCTCATGATAAATGTGGAGGGAACTTCAGAGTTTGGAGATATATAATGATATCCCTATGCCAAGGATTGAAGAGATGAGGAATATAAGATCATATGAAAATGAGTCAATAACTTCAGTATCGTCATTCTCCACTGGAAACTACGACATAATTTCAGCAAATACCAACGAATTCTTGGACTTGGAAGAGGAAAAATTAAAATGAATTAACTCCTAAAGAAAAACAATCCACTTGTACTTTTCACCAATGATTCACCGAATCAAAACATACTAAAAAGGATTAACATCAGCGATGATGGTCATCTTGCATAATAGAATATAGTGTCAGAGACATTGAACAACATGGAATGTTGCTAAGGCCATTTTTTGGATGTGAGAGTACTTTAGTTCAGGACCTAACAATGTGTGACTCAAGTAATAGATGGCATGCTCATGGAGCTCATCATCTTCCTAAACTAAGACCATGACAATTGAATAGTTAGTTGTTGCAAGATATAGCAGGAAATCTCTATTATAATCTGGGGGGCTAATCAAGGGAGTGAACACTAGAGCCTTCTTCAATGTGTCGAAAGAATGTTGTGCCGACTCATCCCAATGAAAAGGAACCCCTTTATTTAAAAGGTGCATAAAACCTTTTGTAATAATAGCATAGTTCAATACAAAACGTCGAATAAAATTTGCATTTCCCTATAAACTCTAAAGCTGATGTATTGTATGCAGGGGAGGAAATTGTGTTATTGCCTCAACCTTTAAAGGGTCAACCATTATCCCCTTAGTTGAAACAATGAATCCTAAGAGATGTCTTTATGTTACACAAAAGATGCATCTATTTGGATTCAAGTGAATTCAATAGAGAGGGCATCTTTCAAAGATAACGTGGAGTTGTAAAATATGTTGCACCCTCTTATGTGAATAGGCAGTGAGATCATCCAAATAAGCCTCTACAATGTACCTAAGATCATGAAAAGTGAACATCATGGCTAATTGAAAGGTGGCTCCAGTGTTTTTAAGGCCAAAGGGAATCTTTTTGTATGCAAAAGTTCCCCAAGGACAAATAAAATCCATCTTATGTTGTTCTTCGGAGCAAATTTGTATATGGTTATAACCAAAAAAAACCATCCATAAAAGAGAAAAATTTGGTTCCCATGCACTCGTCAAGGATTTGATCGATGAATGGCGTAGAGAAGTTATCCTTAAGAAAATCTTTATTCAAATCATGAAAATCCATGCATACATGAATCATACCATGTTTCCTGTCAACTGGCATGGGGTTAGACACCTATTCCATCAACGATACTAAGTAGATAAATCCATATTTAAGCAGCTTCTCCACCTCATCTTTGATTGCTACTGCTTTCCTTGGGTTAACCGATCACAATTTCTGCCGAACAAGCTTAGAATTTTTCATATGTATGAATCTTATGTTCGACAATATGAGAATCTATGTCAGGAATTTCCTCGTATGACCAGGTGAAACCATCACAAAATTATTTAAAAAGTGTCATATACTGACGAATTTCTTCTTGAGAGAATTATGCCTTGATAAAAGCATTCTCAAAAACATTACAGGTTCTAGAAATGTTGATCGAAATGGTTTCTGATATATTTTCTATATTCCCCTTGGAATATACACCACAATAAGATAAGGGGTTTACCGTATGGCCAACACTTCTATGCATAACTGACTTGAACTCTCCTCTTTCCACATGACTGATTTCAAGGAGGAAATACGATCTATGATGCATATCCTCCCACAGCCTTTAAACTTTGTTCATTTCCACAATAATATCCACATCAGAAGGTAATATGGTCTCAAGACAATCCTAGGAAATTGAAGAATTATGAGCCCAAACTAGCTATGGAAACAGATCATCCTCCTTTGTCTATGCAGGAGTTTGATTAGGGTCTATAGTCATGCATTAAATAACTTGATAAGTGATCTCAATTGTAGACAGTGGAAAATCCATCCCAACATGTGTGTTACCATTGACCAATTCACATGGTGAGGGTAACACCTGTGGATCTTGTATATGCGGAGTTCTAAATTATGTGATTCCCTTCACTGGAGCTAGCGTACTCGACTTTTGGAAGCCGACCGGGGTGGCATGGATATAATCTACCAGTTCTAGGAAATTAAAAGTTCCCATGAGTGAAGGGAACATTCCAACACCGATACTCTTAGTTGTCAACTGACAGTTTTCAATCCATGGGACACTGGATCCTGGATTTGTCATGGAGCTAGAATGGTTAAAATTCATCTAATCGATAGTCACAATCCTTCCATCATGGGGAAAGCATAAAATTCAAAATATTGATGAGACAATATTTTTCATCATGTAAGTCCAACTCCTTCCCAATAACATATTATAGTTGAGCAGTGCATCAACTACCTCTACTTATATGTAAACAGACTTGCCTCCTAACTAGACCGGAAAAGAGGAAATAAGCATGTGTGGCCTAAACGATCATCCATTAAAAGAGGTTAGCAAAATGGGAGAAGGTGTGACCTCTGGAGATCCAATGGATTTCCATCAAGACAGGGACATGACACATGTTGAAGCACCCTCGTCAATGATGATCCTCCTGATAACATGTTTCATGTATACAACGTCAATCTTGAAGTCTACATGATAAGGAATTTGAGGCTTCACATCATTTGCGTCAAACTTCATAGTGAGCAGGTTGGAAGAATATTTTTCTCTAATTGTGGATAACAATGTGGTGTGTTGCATGGGGAAAATTTGAAGCCCCTCTAAAGTAGACATCACACACATTTTTTGGGATAAATCCTCATCAATGGAATAGTTAGGTGCAGCTCGAGCATTAGCGTTATGTGACACTCATTTATACATGCCCTTTAGTATGTGTGACATTATTTTCTTCTCAGGTTTTCTATGTCAAGAGGCTCCTAAGGATCAAAAGTATCTTTACTTGTCGTTGTTAATTATGGATTACCATAATCACAAGTTCTAGTCGACAATTATACCTCCTCTTCTTTCAACTTTGTATAATTAACCATATTAACGAATGAGAAATATTAATCTAGAATAGGTGCACTAGCAATGACCCCTTGAGGATTATAAGTGGAAGAGTCAACCTGCATATTCTATCCTTGCGGAAATGTATTTTGCAATACAATAGGTTGTTTTTGTTGTAAAGTTATTTAGCATTGGGCTTCTTTCATCTTTGGGCATTGATGAGTAACTTGATCATCCCCACAAATCTTGCATGAGAAATTTACATTTCTCTCTTCATTATTTTCCCCCTTCACATTCTTATTATCCTTTTTCTCGTTGTTCCCACTACCCTTCTTTCCCTTGCCTTTCTTATTCTCTTTGGTATATTGAGGACCCTTCTGAGTCTTCTATTTCATAGTGTGTACATCCTAGGACTGAGTAGTGGGAGTGGTCAAGCCAGTAGTCAGATTGGCCACAGTTTGTTGTATAGACAACGGTTGCATCTGGTTAGAGACCATATCTATAGATTTTATTTGAGAGGAATTGACAATGCCATCGACATGTGGTCTGGACTATGGTTTTTCCAAGTTGAGAGTCAATCGTGGTGCGTTTGGAAAGATATCATAGAGCATACATAATTGAGAGTAAATCAACTCTAATTGTTGTTCTCTAAATATTGTTTTCTCTTCTATAAACACCCTTGAAGTGGATACATCCTTAGAAATATAAGGAAGCAATGACTTAAGGAACCATTCTAAGAAAAACTATGGTGTAACCGTGGCTTTAATCAAGATCTTTCGTCACCTCCATTCTCGAATATGATCGGAAATGTGGGTATCCTATCTTGTTCAAAGTTGTCCAAAATCTTTGTACTAGCATCATACTGGATAGGGAGTTGGAAGTGGTTGAGAAAAACCATGGAGATATCAACAAATGTCACGTACTTAGACCTTTCCAGTTCTATATACCATTTCATGGAAACCTCGATAAGGGTCCGCTGGAACAATCGTAACTAGATCAAGTTGCCATTTAACAAATTAGATGAGCACCATAAGTGAAATGTCATTGCATGGTCTTGCAGGTCTTCACCACTCTTTCCTTCAAACTTTGGTGTGTCTGAGGGTATTTGGGTGGGGACCGCAAGCCAGCTTGGGTCATTATGAATTGAGTCATTCATCAACTTAGACAAATCTATAAAATGAAGAGTTTCTAGAAAACATAGCCTAGACTACATCATCGTTTGATTAGAAGCTTGAAAATAAGGTCATAGATTGTAACTAGCACCAGTTTTCCAAGAAGAGTTTATCAATGGACCAAATTTTTGGATGAAACCTTGTTGGATCTAGTGTAATGGAGGATAAAATCTACCCATCTGATTCCCATATGGAAAAACAAGGTTTCCCCCTGCTGGCCCTCCTTATGAAGAAACTAGTCCTTGCATGGGGTTATATTGACCAAGAAAGGGGTTTCTTCCTGATGAAATACCTTGCGAAGGGAAAGACCCTTGTATGGGATTCCACTGAGCTTGGAAGGGGCTTCCCCCTGCCAACATTATAGATGTGACAAAAGGATTACTCTTTTATCCACCATATAATGTAAATGGAGTGGAAGTGGATGTCATGCTAGTAGCACCTGTAGAAGCACCCCAGACCCTAAAGTAGTTAGGAACGAAAGATGAGAAAGATATTCTCCCAACGGATGGGAATGATGGAGGAATATGACCTCCACCCCAAGGGATCACTTGGTAGGGAATTGAAGAACTCCCTACATCAATGTTAGAAACTTCGAACGTCTACTGGGAACCAGTCAATGCATTAAGCATGCCCATCGATGGCATATAGAATGAGAAATTGTTTCTTGTCGATGACAATGACATGGATGCACTCATGGAAAGAATGGGACCAACAACCAATGGAGCAATGTTGTTGATCAGAGTAACTATGGTGGAATTAACCACACTATTCATTATGTTAGACATACTAGGAGGAAAGATCTGTTAGAAAAACAGAATCATGGAGCAATAAAATAAAACAAATGCAGAAAAAAAACATAGAAGATACATAATACAATAGAGACAGATATATAAGTGGTTCACCCAGTGTGGGATACGTCCACCAGAAAACTTTCCAGGTCCTTTCTTTATTACTATCCAGCAAATGAAGGGATACAACCTACAGCACACCCATTGTAAATTCTTCTTCTTTCTCTCACAGACTCCTCTCTCAGAATACAATATTTACAATGATGCATAGCCACAATACATTTTCCTCATAAAAAGAGGGTTTTATTATAGGGAAAAAAACCCTAACATAAATTCTATCGTCAGATCTGTGACCTTATAATGAACATTCCAAATTTACAATGAAATTACAATATACATTTACAAGGAAATTTTTCCTTCGAGGGATTCGCCCCCCGAACCCCCATCAGGGAACGTTGTCCTCGGAACCCCCGTCGGGGGGCCTCTTTCCCCCAGACCCCACAGAGGGGGTAACCCCCCTATACACTACCCCATGTGGAGGAGTGTACATTCTTCCAGGGTGTAAATTATTCATGGGGTATAAACATGGCAAAAAACAAAGACCTTTGAATCAGGAAGATAATCAGGCTCCACAACCAACAATCTCCCACTTGGAGACCGATATCAACAACTCCATCAATGTTGTATCTATTGGAGTATGAACCTTCTTGGACCTAGAAAATTTATCATCTTCATATTCATTCTTGAAGACCAACTAAAACTGAGCAGGAACTCAATTTCTCCCTGGTTACTCCCTTTGTTAACATGTCTGAAGGATTATGGCTAGTGTGTATCTTTTCTAACTTCAAATGTCTATATTCCAAGATGAATCGTATGAAATGGTACCTGAGTTGTATATTTTTAGTCTTTTAATGGAAGGTTGAGTTCTTTTCAAGATGAATGGCACTCTCACTGTCACAGTACAACCTATTATTCTCTTTCTTCTTTCCCAATTCCTCCATAAACCTCCATAACCAAATCATCTCCTTACTAGCCTTTTTAGCAGCAACATACTCTACCTTTGTTGTTAAAAGTGTAACCTTTTGCAGTTTCAAAATACAACTTATTGTTGTTCCACCTGCAGTAAAAACATACCTTATGGTGCTCCTCCTACTATCTTTATCACCTGCCATATCTGAATCGACATATCCCTGCAGAAAAGTGTATGAACCTTCAAAACATAATGCATGACTAGCAGTACCTCTCAAATACCTGAGACTCCACTTTACTTCCTCCCAGTGTTCTTTACCTAGATTGTTCATATACCTTCTCATAAATCCCACTGCATGTAAAATATATGGTCTTGTGCAAACCATCGCATACATCAAACCGCCAATTGTTGATGAATAAGGGACCCTGGACATGTATTCCATCTCCTCCTTTGTCTTGGGACACATTTCCTTGGTTAATTTGAAATGGTTGGTCAAAGGTGTACTAGCCAGTTTTGCATTCTACATTCTAAACCTCTCCAACACCTTGTCTATGTACTCACCCTGAGACAATGTCAATTTGCGATTTTTCTTGTCTCTTTTTATTCTCATACCAAGGATTTTCTTTACAGCACCCAAATCCTTCATCGCAAATGCATTAGCGAATTTCTTCTTGAGTACATTTATATCCTACATGTTATACCCTGCAACAATCATGTCATATACATACAATAGCAAGATAATATAGCTTCCATTTTCTAGCCTTTTAAAATAAACACAGTGATCAGAATGACATCTACTATAACCTTGTTATGTCATAAACTTGTCAAATTTCAATTACCGCTACCTTGGAGCTTGCTTTAGGCCATACAAGATATTCTTCAACCTACATACCAAATTCTCCTTTCCTTTGACCTCATACCCCTATGGTTGATGCATATAAATATCGTCCTCCAAATCCCCATGGAGAAAAGTTGTTTTTACAACTAATTGTTCAAGGTGCAAATCTTCTACTCCCACAAGACTTAAAATGGTCCTAATTGAAGTCATTTTAACAACAGGAGAAAATATTTCATCAAAATATATACCTTAATTTTGTGCAAACCCCTTTACAACAAGTCTATCCTTGTACCGCTTTTTTCCTCCATCTTCTTCCTTCAACTTGTAAACCCATTTATTCTGTAATGCTCTTTTTCCTGCAGGAAACTGAACCAAGTCCCAAGTCTAGTTATTTACCAAGGAATCCATTTCCTCTTTCATGCCTTCCTCCCACTTCTTTTTAGTGTCTACCTACATTGCCTCTTCATAACATTCTGGTTCACCAGAATCAGTCAACAATAAATAATACAATGAAGGAGAGTATCATTCAGGGGGTCTACTTAACCTGGTAGATCTTCTAACAACACTTGCAGGAGTTTGAGGTACCTATTGATCCTATTGTTGTACAATTTGATTTTATGGTACCTTTGGAATTTCTTTTTCAGTAATTTCATCAAGCACTGTGTATTCTGGTTTTTCTTTTTCATGTTTATTTACCTCTAAATGATCTTTGTACATGACCTTCTGATTGAATATGAAATCTCTACTCCTAATGATTTCATTATTTTCATAATCCCATAAGCAATAACCAAAATCATTAACACCATATCGAATAAAGGTACACTTCTTGGATTTTTCCTCAAGCTTTGTTCTATTTTCTTTATCAATATGGACAAATGATTCACAACCCAAAGTCTTCAAAAAGAATATTTTATCTTTTTACCTGTCTATGCCTCCTCTATAATTTCACCACCCAAAGAGATTGAAGGTCCTATGTTTAGTAAATAAACAACAATATCTACAGCATCTTCCTAGAACTGTAAGGGAAAACTAGCATGCATTCTCATACTCTTTGAATGCTCCATGATTGTCATGTTCATCCTTTTTGACACACCATTTCCTTGTGATGTTCTTGAAACTATCTTATCTCTATGAATCCCATGGTATGAGCAGTAATCATCAAACTCCTTGCTACAATATTCACCTCCATTTTCTGATTTGATACACTTCAACCTTTTTCCTGTCTCATTCTCAACCAAAGCTTTCCATTTCTTAAAAGTATCAAAAACATCAGATTTTTGTCGTATGCAATAAACCCAAGTTTTTCTAGTTGCATTATCAATAAAAGTAACTTAATAATGAGAGCCACCAAGAGATGATTCTTGAGATGGTCCCCATACATCTGTATGCATAAGCTCTAAACTTTCACTCTTCTTTTCTTTTTTGACTCTGAGAAATCTGACTCCTTCTGTTTTCCATAAACACAATGCTCACATAAATCCAAATCAATTTGTTTAAAATCTGGCAACAAATTTCTTTTGTGAAGTATCTGCGCCCCCTTCTCAAGAATGTGTCCAAGCCTATGATGCCACAATGTTGTATCCACCCATGTAGAAGCTAAAGAGATAGAAGAAACAGTATTACCAGTACATAAATACAATGTACCTACCTTCTCTCCTTTTGTTATCACCAATGATCCTTTGGTGACCTTCCACACCTTATCTGTAAATATGGATATACAACCTTCACTTGCCAACTTCCCTGTTGAAATTAGATTTTTCCTTAGATATAGAACATGTCTTACCTCTTTCAAAAACCATTGGTTTCCATTGCTTTGTTTTATTTTTACCTTTCCCATTCCAACAATTTTGCATGGTGCATCATCACCCAAATGAACCTCTCCAAAATCACCTTGAACATAATCTAGAAAATGTTTCCTATGGGGTGTGGCATGAAATGAAGCCCCTGAATCTACTACCCAAGACTCAAAAATATTATCTACAGAAAGAATCAAATCATCTTGTAACACTTCACCTGTTACATTTGCTTCCTGATTTTTCTCCTGTTATCCATCTCTTTGTTTCTTTATATCTCTGCAGTCTTTCTTCATATGTCCTTTCTTCCCACAATTCCAACACTCTATCTTTCAAAATATGGATTTGGATCTGCCCTTCCTAGAATTTCCGTGGTTCCATGAGCCCTTTCCTCTATCCTTTTGTCTTCCCCTGTTCTCCATGTTTAACGCATTACATGATGTCTCACCTATTCTTTTATGTCGCATTTCCTCACTAAGGATAACACCAACAACATCATCAAATTTTAAAGTGTTTGAACTAGAGACAGAGTTACTTACAGCTATGACCAATTCATTCCAGCTTTCTAGCAATGAGAACAAGATTATAATATCCCTGACCTCATCATCAAAGTCCACTTTTACAGAACTTAATTGATTAGTAACCGTATTAAATTCATTTAAATGATCTGCAACAAACCCACCTTCTAACATCTTCGTATTAAATAATAACTTCATTATAAATACCTTATTGGACACTGAGGGTTTTTCATACAGTTTATCCTATGTGTCCATCATCTCCTTCATTGTCTTTGATTTCCAAATATTGAAAGATACTAACACTGCCAGGCTCAGCCATATCATTCTTAGTGCCTTTCTGTCAAGAACCTCCCATTCTTTGTCCTTCATGACCGTCAATTATTTTTCTATTCCACCCAATGGTAGGAATAGATCCTTCTGATATAATAATCTTCCATATTCATCTTCCATAACTGTTAGTTTTGGATGTTAAATTTCTCAACCCTAAACTTTTCATCTTCCTCCATTGCTCCCACTTGAACCAGAAACCCTCTTTTCCTACGAGTTACCTTTCGCTCTCATACCAGTTGTTAGAAAAACAGGATCACAGAGCAATAAAATAAAACAAATGCGAAAATAAAAAATAGAAGTTACATAATACAATAGAGACACAGATACACGTGATTCACCCAGTGTGGGCTACATTCACTAGAGAAATTGGAAGGTCCTTGCTTTATTATTATCTAACAAATGAAGGGATACAACCTACAGCACACCCGCTATAAATTCCTCTTCTTTTTTTTCATAGTCTCCTCTCTTAGAATACAATATTCACAATGATACATAGCCAAAATACATTTCCCTCATAAAAAGAGGGTTGCCTTCTATTGAAAAAAACCCTAACATAACTTCTACCGTCAGATATGCAACCTTATAATGAACGGTCTAGATTTACAATGGAATTACAATAGACATTTACAAGGCAATTTTTCCTTTGGTGGATTCACCCAGAACCCCCATTGGGGAATGTTTTCCCCTAAACCCTCGTCGGGGGCTCGCTTTCCCCCAGACCCCCTAGACCCCGCAGAGGGGGTAACCCCCCTCTGCACTCCCATGCGTGGAGGAGTGTACATTCTTCCATGGTGTAAACTATTCATGGGGTATAAACATGGCTGAAAACAAATACCTCTGAATCAGGAAGATAATCAGACTCCACAACCAACAAGATCTCATTGGTGACTAATGTCGAAGTAGGATTTGTAGGGACTCTCGATCTAGGCACTTGTGAAGTGTCATCCATAGGGACCCAGTGAAGAGGGATGATGTCAGTAAATTATGATCTATGAGGTGAAAATTGCACTATAGGTGATGGAAAAGTTATGGTTAGCGGAGGGTTATATGTTAGTGCGTATTCTTCTGCTCTGAGATCTTCGATAGTTACAACCTTTGGTTCCTAAGAATGAACTTTTGAGGGTTCTGTAGTTGAGATATCGACTAGACCATTTGATACAAAAGCATCGGATTGATCAAGAGGACGCCTTAGTGGAGGCAAGGGAGAATTATTTATAACTTCTTTTGGTGGAAGACCTTGAATTCTCCTTGATATACAAGGAGGTTGGTCAACCACTTTGAGTTGTCAACTCTGGGAAACCACGTACAGGCCTTTCTAAGCCATTCTACAATCATGAATCACACCACTAGAAAAATCCTAAATGGAAACAACAGACACAAACGACCTCGTTAATATCTCAACTTAGGTATATTAGTTCTTTATATCACAATAATAACAAGGTAAGGTAAGGATCTTTTGGATGAAGGAATGGGTTGATTAAGTCTCATTAACCAATGAATGAAGGAGTGAGAAGTAGTTATCCCAACCTCCACTAACCATCCTTATCCAATGCAAGTACCCATGCTTCGTTGGGAAACCTCCAGTAGTACTGAAAAGTGTCATACGAAATTTTCCCCACGTGCCACGGAAAACCCCCATAGTCACCTCTGAGATCCCTAGGAATGGCAATTAAGGTCACCAACTCACAGACATCATCTGGGGGGTACAGTTGATAGTCAGGATTTAATGTATGGGTAGGGTAACTAAGACCAAAACTCTTCCATAGGACTGCCTACAAAAGGGTCGGTCTCACTTCATAAAACCTAAAAATAGGTTAAACGTTTCCATAGGAATGACACCAATAGGGCCAATATCACTTCAGGAAAATTTCAACCACGTTCGAAATTTGCAGAGGAATTAATCCAAATCAATCAGTGTCACTTTAGGAAAAGTCCCCAATATATGATCTATCTTCTACGCTCAGTTAAGCTTCGGATGGGTCTCTCCTCATGTCTTCTTTACATGACCTTGTGTTTAGCTCATGTGTTAGAGGAGGCTCCCAGTTATACTTATACGATAGTTGGATTTAAACTCTCCCTATCTCAAACTCCTACGACTATTTTATGGCCTTGGAGAAATTAACTCTCCAACCTAAACCAAGTCCCTAGCCTGTAACTAGTCTGTTCACCCTACAAAATGAAAATTTCTAATAAACTTTATTTAGCATTCATTTTATGGGGATTTTATTTACTCTTCGTTTTGGTTCCATTGCACTTAGCTTTCATTATTTGTTATAGCCATTAGTTGTTATTACATTGTTCTTACAGAACCATAAAGTAGTTTGAATTTGCATATCAAAACCCTTAGTGAAAGGAAGACCTCTTAGGACTCTTCTTTTTTCTTTCCAATAGGGATTTACCATTGCAAGTCTAGCTACCTCATTTGAAACAAATTTTTCCTTTTGAAATATCTTAGCTTGCATGAAACACCTCTTCTGTTTTTCAAAAATAAAGGTCAACATTGAGTACATTTGAATTGGTTTCTTTCTGAAGTAGAAGTTTCTTTCACGTACTTTCTTTTAAATGGTTCATTTTTCAATAGTTATTTTTTACATCAACAATTTAACTACAACAAAATCATAATAGCACCAACCAAAACAACACTTTGAAACTTACCTGTGAATGTCATTTCTCCCCCAAAGAGATAGTCTTGTAGGATGAAAGGCCTTTAACTAGAGTTCTATATAAGGTGTTATTTTGGCTTCATTAGATGAAGTAGGGTCCCCCACCCCAACCCATACTCTAGTTCTAGCTCCTCTGAGTTTGAACCCCCATCCTCTTTTTGAGGTATTTATGCATCCAATTCTCACTCTTTACCTCCTTCACTAGGACCATCTCCCCCTAGTTCCCCCACGGTCGGAACTACCCCAACATTCTTGTCTTTCATGGCCAGTTTGAGTATCCCATAAATCAACTAATTAATCAATGATCCCATCCATCATGACCCTACCTTGCCCCTAATGCCTATCAAACTACTCTCTGATATTCCCAAGTTTGAGGTTAATTTAGCAGAAGAGCTGTCCACCCATGTGATGTCCTTCCACCTATGTTTTTCATATAACTCCATCATGGAGTATTCCATTAGACTCCTCCATTTCCAAATAACCTTGATGGGTGCCACTGTAAAGTGGTACATTAACCAACATGGGAACACTCACCACACCTTTTAATCCATTGTAAAGGTGTTCCTCGCCTTCTTTTAGTTGCATGTTTGTCATGACCCATGGATTTAGATCTTGACCTCATGTCTCCAATCCACTACCACTCGTATCTCAGACCACGTCCATGAGTGGCACAAACACCGTGGCTTGTGAAAATCCAATATTGATGACATCTTCTTGAAGGGTTTCTTACTAAATTCCATCATTCCTTCCATCACCAAGGATGTTTCTATGACATTACTTCATAATGAGGAAGAGGCCATCTAAAAGGCCTAGAAATATGACTTGATATACACCTAGTTTGGGTACCTTTACATCATCCTTCCTAATGCACCCCATCCTTGATTACGTGAATCATCAACTCTAAGGACTTCCCATGTAGTTTATGGTCTAATCATCTCTATCTCTATGTCATATCCACCACCACCACCACCATGACCTAGTGGATATACCCCTCCTTATGGTGGGTCTCCCACTCCTTCTGGATACCCGACCACACCTCAAGACTCATTGTGTGCCTCATCTCAGATGATCACTAGTACCTCCTACCCTACACCTCCTATGCATCCACATCACCATGGTTAGGGTCACCTTTTTGGAAATCCCTCTTGTGTGGTTACCACCAATCCTTATTACCCTTTTCCTTTTCCACCACCAGTCACATCATCCCCACCCATAGGTGTTCCCCCTACACATTATATTCTACTTGTACCTCCTCCCCAAGGACAAGTGTATGTGCATCATAATACTCCCCTTCCTCCAAACTAAAATAGGAGGAACAACAAAAGGAAGGGGAAGAAAAAAAAACAAAACCTGGGACCCTAGGGAACCCAAAATCCACCCCATAACACTAGGGGCAGCCAGCCTGACCCCAACCAAAGCCAAGAAACCAACCCAATGCCCAAGTATGGGAAGAAACCACCACTCCACACCAATAAACCTTGTGTTTTTTGTGCTTTCTACAAAAATTACACTCATGAATGTCCCCTCCTCCCCATCATGC
>JASDQU010736384.1:275974-288331 GCA_032191745.1 Picea mariana | reverse complement strand
AAGACTCAGAAATATTATCTATAGAAAGAATCAAAGCATCTTGTAACACATCACCCGTTACATTTGCTTCCTGATTTCTCTCCTGTTGTCCATCTCTTTGTTTCTTTGGAGATCTGTATTCTTTCTTCAGATGTCCTTTCTTCCCACAATTCCAACACTCTATCTTTCCAAGTCTAGATTTGGATCTGCCCTTCCTAGAATTCCCATGGTTCCCGAAATCCTTTCCTCTATCCTTTTTTCTTCCCTTGTTCTCCATGTTCAACACATTTTCGGATGTCTCACCTGTGCTTTTCCATCGCATTTCCTCACTAAGGATAACACCAACAACATCATCAAATTTTAAATTATTTGAACTAGAGACAGAGTTACTTACAACCATGACCAAGCCATTCCATCTTTCTGGCAATGAGCACAAGATTAGAAGATCCCTAACCTCATCATCAAAGTCCACTTTTACAGAACTTAGTTGATTAGTAACCGTATTAAAATCATTTAAATGATCTGCAACAGACCCACCTTCTGACATCTTCATATTAAATAATCTCTTCATTAGAAATACCTTATTGGATGTCAAGGGTTTTTCATACAAGTTGGCCAATGCGTCCATCAAACCCTTCATTGTCTTTTCTTTGGAAATATTGAAAGCCACCGACACTGCTAGGCTCAGTCATATCGTTCCTAGAACCTTTCTGTCAAGAATCTCCCATTCTTCATCCTTCGTAGCCATTGGCTTCTTTGTTATTCTGCCCAATGGTAGGAATAGATCCTTCTGATATAAATAGTCTCCCATCTTCATCTTCCATAACTGGTAGTTTTGGCCGTTAAATTTCTCAACACTAAACTTTCCATCTTCTGACATTGCTCCCACTCGAACTAGGAACCCTCTTTTCCTACGAGTTACCTTTTGCTATGATACCAGTTGTTAGAAAAGCAGGACCGTGGAGCAATAAAATAAAACAAATGTGAAAACAAAACACAGAAGATACACAATACAATAGAGACACAGATTTACGTGGTTCACCTAGTGTGGGCTACGTTCACCAGAGAAATTGCTAGGTCCTTCCTTTATTATTATCCAACATATGAAGGGATACAACCTACAGCAAAACCCGTTGTAACTTCCTCTTCTTTCTCTCACAGTCTCCTATCTGAGAATACAATATTCACCATCAATCATAGCCGCAATACATTTCCCTTATAAAAGAGGGTTGCCTTCTAGGGAAAAAAACCCTAACATAATATCTATCGTTAGATATGCGACCTTATAATGAACAGTCCAAATTTACAATGAAATTACAGTATACATTTACAAGGCAATTTTTCCTTCGGGGGCTTCGCCCCCGAACCCTTGTTGGGAGCCTGTTTTCCCCCAGACCCCCCAGCCGGGGGGATAGCCCCCCTAGACCCCGTAAAGGGGGTACCCCCCCCTCTACACTCCCCTGTGTGGAAGAGTGTACATACTTCTGGGGTGTAAATACTTCATGGGGTATAAACACAACTGAAAGTAAAAGACCTCTGAATCAAGAAGATAATCAAGCTCCACAACCAACATATCCCTATGTACAACCATCCTTATCCTCAATTCTCATCGAACACTCCGCAACTTTTTCCAGGTTTTGTTCCACCACCTTTATCTCCTGTCCCACAAAAACAACTGCTACTATTTCAAAATGCAAGCTCCCCAAAACTGACACTATTACCGGCACAGCTAGTGGCAAATCATAATAATAATCCCCCTCAACCTCTTAACAATGTTGAGATGCAGGCCTTCCCGACATATTTTATTACTCTTGTTACATTACAGGAAATTCAACTAATATCGGGGAAAGTTCTGGATAGGCAGAGACCTTCAGTAGTCATCCAAGAAGAAGAAGAAGAAGAAATCACCAAACAACCCATGGATGACACTAGGTGGGAAGATGTTATTATCTCAAAGAATCAAGAACCCAAGATTCCCCAAAATGAACCTTCACAAACTATGAAGGTCCCTCCTTATTCAGACTGATTGGTAATCGAGAAACCTACCACCTGACTGGAATTTGACATTTTGAATGAATTGAAAAATATTTGTGTCAATATTCCCTTGCTTCAATCCATTAAAGAAATTCCAATCTATAGTAAGGTAGTCAAAGAATCGTGTATTAAAAAGCCAAGTAGGAAGCAAAAGGACCCTCCTAAAGTACATTTGGTAGGAGGACTCTCTGAGTACATACCAAAGCAACCAAAGATAGCAAAATATGGGAATCAAGGAAACCTCGTAGTGACCATAACCATTAATGAGGTCGCCATTGGAAACACTCTCATAGACCTAAGAGCAGCCATCAATGTTATGACCGCTACTACCTTGGAACAATTACAGTTACAACCTCTTCTTCGGCCTACCCGAACCATTTTGGAATTAGCAGATAAGACAAGGGTTATACCTGAAGGTATTTTAGATGATGTCATGGTTACTTTAGCCTCATGGGAGTACCCCGTAGATTTTCTTATCATTCATTCAAAGGATCCTGCCAAAGGCCATCCTGTTGTTTTGGGAAGACCTTGGCTAGCCATAGCCAATGCATTTATTGGCTGTAGAGAAGGAGAAATGACCATCTCAAATGGTCTCTCTATCTAGAAGCTCACCATTTACCCTCCAACTCAACCTATTATGGAGAATCTATGGTGGCTTGAATTTCCATACGAGAATGAAGATTGGGAAGAACCCATATTGCCTAGTGACCATGCAAGGGCACTTCAAGAGCACACAACAGAAAATGTGCTAAACCAATTTTTTTTTGCTATTACATGTGTGGATTTTCCACAGTCTTTTCCCCAATTTGAGTACATGTTTGGGGAAGAATTTCAAGAACAATTGAATCCATCCATTTTGTCTTCGACACCTTTTATTTTTTAGATAAATGAGTCTGCCATGTCTTATACTATTCCCTACGAGATTAGTCCAGGGAAAGTTTTACATATAAACTCTAGGCAAGATATCCTTAAAGAACAATCAGGAGCATTTTCCTAGGAATACACTAACATGAAGGGTGTACACCCTGTTATAACCCTAATTTGCACCATACATGCTTACCTGGCATCAGGCCATCTCAGATCCCTTCTTTTCCAAAGCACTGTTGAACAACTCTTTGAAAAACCTCTTTTATAAGGGCCCACGTGCCCTACTCCATTACTACATGCGTGTACATGCTAGATGACCTAAACCAGACTGCGTGGACCTACAAAAGCACAAAAAAAGGAAAGTTGTCGACGAAACACATAGCTTTGGGTGAGTTAACTAAAACTCTCATCCATGCATGGCCGAGGGTTCGTCCAAATACCTAGCTTCTTCTAGCCTATAAAAGAAGGGTTAGGGGTCCCATTTGGAGGAGGAGAATAAGAGTAAAGAAACTCTGCCCAATTGCACATTCCCATTGTCCCAATCATTTATCCATCCTTGTGCAAAGAGAGATACAAAGCAAATAAGTTGGAGGACATTTGAAGAGGAGCCCAGGATCAAGATTCGCGGAGCAGTGGCCGGTCTCGACATTGTAAGTTTATTCATTAAAGTTAATAATAAAGAAATGATTTTCCCGTCCCACTATATGAGTTCTTCATAGTTCAGTAAATATATGTTTGAATCTCTAACCCATTAGTCTGTAGGTAAAATGCATGTGTAGTTTGTTGCTTGTTTTGTATGCAGGTCATCCTTGGGAGGAGAGCTACTAACAAGAGATCAAGCGTGAAGAAGGATTGACATCGAACATCCAGAACAAGGTATGTTGGTCTAACCATGAATTTGCTGAAAAGAAATGGGGATTAGGTCTGGGGAAAAAGGTAGAAAGTAGGTTTCTTTCGGTCATATCTGCATGCATAATATAACCCTATTTGCTAGTCCGTAGTGGGATTTCCCATTACAACAGAATTGGCGACCATACTGGGGAAGTTTCTAGGGTTCCTGGGAATATTTTTGGGTAGTTTTAAAAGACTGGTTTTCTTGCCTGTTTTTTGAAGTTTCTACAAAGTCTGAACTAACAGAGAGTCTGGTCTTCCATACCAGCTATCTCTTTTATTTGCTTGACTATGTTTTTTCGAGACCCATAGAGGTACATGTGGCCTGCATATGGTCTGTACGCATGTACCTGTGCCCGACTTTCTTACAGCCCGCATGTAAACGCTAGCTAAAGAAGTAGCAGTAGTGTGTAGATTCTAGAAAATTTTTGAGGCAGTCATCCTCTTCCCTATCAGAATCATTCATTCTCAAGGGTTTTCTGGAACTCTTTCTAAGTCTTGGTTGTTTGCAGTCTCATCTCAGATTGGTTTGTTTTACGAATTTTTTCCTTACATTGTTTTCTTTTTCTCTTAAAAAGAGTGTCTAAGCCTTCAAGAGATCCTGGTTTTCAATATCAGTGGTCTCTTCCTAGTTTGGATTGTCTATTTTGATTTTGTTTTAGACTTTTATAGATACACGCAGCCTATAGAAGGTTAGCATGCGTGTACACGCCCTCTGGCTCTACACAGCTCACGTGCATACGCTTGTTGTTGGATTGTCAGTAGTGTGCTTGTGCAGGATAGTTTTTGTTGAGGGTAAGCCAATCATCCTTTCCCTTGACAAGAGTTATACCTCTCAGTTTTTTGAATCTTTTTCCTAGCAGTCAGTAGCTTAGGGTTGATCTTAGCCTTAGCTTGCTTTTTTCATTTAAAAGTTGTCATTAAAAAAATTTCTTTAGGGTTTTTAGAAAAGTGTGAGTCATTTTTGAAGTTGCTAGTGTGTGATTTCTTGAAGTGATTCTTTGCGATCTACTATTAGGCCAAAAAAATTTCTTAGTTTTTGACTTGTTGATATTTTTCCTTTTTGCTTTGCCAGCATTCAAATAAAAAAAAACTCTTTCATTTTCTTGTTTGGTTGAAAAGTGTGGTTTTGCATTAGTAACCAGGAAAAAGTCTTTGATTTCTTAAGTTCTTGATAGTTTACTTATATCGTAAGTAGCTCGTAGTCGATTGAAATCCTTCTTTAAGTTTGTTGATTCAAAAGATCTTAGAAAATAAAAATAAAAAATTGAAAAGTTGTTGAAAATTTGCGTTAAGTGAAATTGTTTGTTTCCAGCTTTCTGTTCATTTTTTACTTTCATCTTTCAAACATCATTAGTTTCACTTTCATACCCCTTGACATAAGGCAATCCATAAAATTAACGCTAAATATAAAATTTATTATACTTTTATTTTTGTAGGGTTAACCAACTAGTTCAGGATTAGGGCCTTGGATTAGGTTGGAGAGGAAACTCTTAAAGGCCATTAAAATAAAACATTCGAGTCTGAGTTAGGGAGTGTCCAAGTCCAATATAGTGAAAGTTTTTTGGGACCCCCCTCTAACACGGGGGATAAACACAAGGCCGTGTGCAGAAAGGTAGCAAAGATAACCCCTCCAAAGCTGGACCAACCATAGTGGAGAACACATATAGAGGGCTTGTTTTGGGATTCTGTCGATTACATTTTCCATGGGGCTTCATGGGTCTCAAATCTATTCGAGGTCCTTAGTTGTCTTCCAGACTAGTTTCTTTCGATACCCTTGACAGGTTTTACACTCGATATCCTGCTCATTGTGGTCTACCCGACTTTCGATTGTACCCGCCTGGTGATTGTTTGCACGTTGGCAACCTAGTTGCCTATCTTTTTTAGGGACATACATAGGTGACTGCGGGGGTATACCGCGGTACCTAGGATAGACATTGGGCCACGCTTTACATAGTATACCCAGAGGGTGATTCCAGTTTTGAGTTTCACTTGCATCGGTAAGTTGCTCTAGTGTTGGTTGTTGTAACTATTCTTTCAATTAATTTAGTGTTTGTCTGTCTTATCTTATAGGGACTTTTTTTTAGTGTGTGTTGTTTTTGAAGGGTTAGACTACCCTAGTGTGTCTTTGATATTCTCACATAGTGGAGGATCACGATCTCCTCCGGTCACGACGGCTTCTTGGCCTGTCACTGGTTACACTAGAGCCACCCCCACCACCACTAAGGAAAAATCTAGACCAACAAGAGTCTTTTGAAGTGACTAGGTCACAAGAAATTGTGCCCGACCAACATCCAGAGGAATTGACTATTTTAGACCTTGGAGCAAAATCTTTTGGTCTGGTTGAAACCTCCACCACTGATCTTTCAGCACCCACCATCATACCGATTCATCCTTACAAGTTCCAGACAGTGTCACACGTAGTAATGGAAACAAATGTTGTTACTCCTTCTGGGAATTCTTCAATTCCCATTATGGTTGTCACCACAGGAGAGTTTTCACCTCCTAACCCACTGTCACCGGTTCGAGCCACCATGGTATTGACTACAACTACATTGCACAGTGGTCCGATCTCGTCTCTGGTGACAGCCACAACCCCTTTCACACCAAGTGCGACAGGCCCTCCGTTCTCATAGAGGATGCCTAGTTTAGGTACAAGTCCTGTACTTTCCTACTCCACTTCACAGACTTCAGGTCTGGGGGAAGGGAGCTCTAACGCTCCTCTGCAAGGACACATTGGGGGCACTCCTGCTCTTTTTAACACTTTTCCTTATGGGGGAGGTCATATACCTCCTTTTTCCCCTTCACTCGATGGCATGCATCAGCAATCCGTCGGGCCACCTGCACACCATAGTTTATTTGGAGCAGGGAGTCAAGGACCACCTTCGCATAATATGCTGGTAGGGTCGACACCATTTTCTTTTTTCGGTGTGTTTGGTAACAACGCCTTCTATTCAGCTACTTTCCCAACTGGGGGAAACCCCGGTTTAGGAACACCTATTCCTATGCAGGGTACTATTCCTGCACAGGGGGCACACCCAGGAACTTCTTTCGCAGCAGAACCTTGAAATTTTTGGCAAGGATCAGTTCCNCCCAACTGGGGGAAACCCCGGTTTAGGAACACCTATTCCTATGCAGGGTACTATTCCTGCACAGGGGGCACACCCAGGAACCTCTTTCGCAGCAGAACCTTGAAATTTTTGGCAAGGATCAGTTCCCTCATCAGGAATGTTGATCTGGGGTAATTCTTTTCACAATCAATGGAACCCCGGACAAATCTCTATGCCTATCCCCACGGGACCAACATGGAGAAACCCTTCCCAAATTCCTTCGAATGTAATGCATGCCCAACCATCTATGTCCTTTTTTGAAAATTAGCCAATGATGTCTTCTCACATGCAAAATCCATATGCTGGCCATGCCCATGGTTTTTACCAGAACCCAGGCCAGCAGTCGAACTTTTCCTGGCAACCCGGTGTCGGTCAAACTCCAGGCCCCTTTTTCCCAGGTTATCACCAACAACCCAAACTACCCTTCCTGGAAACCTTGCATTTTCCAGACTTGACAAGGTTGTTGAATGACCCTATCTGTCACGATGCACGTTGGTCTTCTATGCCGATGAATTTTCCTTCAGACATCCCAAAGTTCAAAGACAAGCCTAACGAAGATCCAGGAGATCATGTGACTACCTTCCATCTTTGGTGCTCATCTAACTCGTTGAAAGATGACTCCATACAATTGCGATTGTTTCAAAGTACTCTCATTGGGAGTGCCGCAAAATGGTATGTCAAGCTTGATCGCTCAAGATACTCTTCCTTCAATGAACTAGCAATGGCTTTCCTAAACCATTTCCAGTTACCTGTGAGATACGACGTTGGCACCGAATTGTTGGCCAATTTATTATAAACAAAAGTGGACCACATCTCTAATCACATTCAAGAATGGAGATGAAGAAAGAGTTTAATTAAGGTACCAATCCCACCAACATTCCTGCTCGAGTGGTTTCTTAAGTCTTTGGTCCCACAGTTGTCCAAAGACATCGCGACATCGGGAGTATTTTCTGAAGAAGACACCATCATGAGAGCTCAACAACTTGAAATAATCTATTCTCAGTCCAGTTTATTATACGAGATATTTCCAGATGCACCACGCTCAATACTTGATAACACCAAACAGAGAGATAGACCACATGCCGATGGTATTGTTGGTTCAGCACAAACAAAGCCCGTTGAGAAATTGACGAAGCAGTTGCAGCAGTTGTCTATACAACACGCAGCGGCCAGCCAAACTACTGCTTTGGATACTCCCCCTACCAAAACGTCGGACGTACACATAGTGCAATCGACTAATCCAAAGGCCACCTAGTAGCCTGAAGGAAAGAAAAAACAACGAAAGAAGGGTAAGGGGGATAAAAAACCTACCGATAATGCTAGTGGGGATAACATTAAGAAACAGAAGGCGAGGTATCCATGCAACTTATGCACGGAAGACCACCCGACCCATCTATGTCCTCGGCTTGCAGAAGCCCAAAATTTTGTGATGCAACAACAGCCTGCTGTGTTAACCAATCCATTTCAACATGGAAAAAATCTAACCCAAGCCTCTGCAAGCATGGAAGGGGGAAATCAAGTACCCTCTCCATCTTCAAACAACCCCATATCCACAAATTTATATATGGTGAAGGGTGATGCTTTTATATCGACTAGAGCGCATGACAATAGTAAACCAAGAACTTCTGAGAAGGGAAAAGAAGTCAAACTCCCATCTCTTCCTCTACAGATTGAGAAGACATTGGGTGAAACAATGACATGCATCCCCAAAGGTGCATTCAAAAAATCTTCTCACAACCCAAATGCAAGGGCCACCTACAACTATTTTGTGGTGGAAGATTTATCACAAACCCCTTGTGCGATGTCTGCTTTGGAGGTCCTCCAAAGTTTCCCTTCCCAAAGGAAAGCCTTGTTAACCGCTTTAGGATCTACCGAGAATTGTAATCCGAGTACAATCATGCTGGATACAATCGACCTAAAACCTTGTCTTCCTTACCACATAGCGTTTCAGATAGTAGTGGCTTATCCCACGAAAAATTTTACTCGGAATATCTTCTGCACAGTGGTCGATGAGGGAGCCTCGACATGCGTTATGTCGTTGGCATGTTGGAAGGTCATTGGCCAACCTGTTTTGTCTCCATCACCTACTCTCCTCACTGCTTTTGACGATCGTTCATTCCGACCATATGGTATCATTCCCTCTTTCCCTGTGCAGTTAGGAGGGCAGACCGTGTGTGTCGAGGTAGAGGTAGTCGATGCTCCCCTCGACTATAACCTCTTGTTAGGAAGGAGTTGGACTTATTCCATGCAAGCTGTGGTTGCTAAAGTTTTTCGAGTCTTGTTGTTTCCACACGAGCGTCGGATAGTGACCATCGATTAATTATCTTTCTCCATACCTGACCCTTCATTGGGGGAATCCATGGTCATGATGATCAATAATCCTCAACCAGGTGTAGTCAACGTAGGGGTTGGTTTGTGCCCATCTTTGATGGATACCTTCAATTACGCACCCCCTCAAGGCGATATCAAGTTTATATCCAATCACCATAAGGTTGAGATTTTTCAAGTTTCATCATTCCGCATGACTTACTTCGACAATCTTTGGATACTTCCTTCCCCATCGACCACGATGGATGGGACAAGGCACCCGGGCATGTCCATGCCCTTGTCCACAGCTGAAGTAGTGTACTCTTTAGTCTAGCAAGATTCAACCAACACTAATCCAACTCCTGCACAAGAGTTCGATCCACTTCCAGAGCCTATTTGGGCTCAAGGTTCTCTCGCTCACACCGATTCATTAGACTTAGTCTTGCCCTCTGATAAAGCTATAATTGAGGCAATGACTAGTCTGGACAAACCTTGGGAAGATCTTCATCATAAATCATACTTCCTCCCAGTGTTAAGCAGAATCGAAGCTGGAGAATTCACTTTGACTATGACGGGAGATAGGTCTTGTCCCATTGATCCCTTAGCTACACACGAGGTTTATGTTGAGGGTAATATGGAAACTATCGCTGAAACCTTACCAATCAATATCTCCCGAAACCCTGGCGTTGTGGAGAATGTTTTCGTCAGAGTGGACTGCTCCCCCAGAGAGATTCAAATCTACACAGATCTTTTTAAATAATTCCGCAATGTTTTTTCCTGGTCTTACGAGGAAATGCCAGGCATCGATCCAAAAATAGTTGAACATGAAATCACAACGTATCCAGATGCCAAGCCTATCTGGCAGAAGCTTCATCCAGTTAACCCCAACAAAGCAGCAGCCATTAAGGTTGAGGTTGAGAAACTACTAAAAGTTGGTATTATCTATCCTATCCATTTGAACCAATGGGTGTCAAACCCCGTGCCGGTCAATAAAAAACAAGGCACAATTCGTGTATGTACAGACTTTCGTGATTTGAGAAAGGCCTATCCCAAAGATAATTTTCCCACACCATTCATCGATTATATAATTGATGAATGTGTGGGTTGCGAGGCCTTCTCTTTCATGGATGGTTTTTCAGGATATAACCAAATACAAATCAAACCCGAAGACCATCACAAAACAGCATTCATCTGTCCATGGGCTACATTCACGTATCGTAAGATGCCTTTTGGTCTCAAAAATGTTGGAGCCACCTTTCAGTGGGCCATGTATTTTTATTTCCATGACCTCAAGCATATATTCGAGGCCTATTTAGATGATTTAACATCTTGATCTTGCAAGAGAACGGATCATCCCACACACCTCCGACTTATTTTTGAGCGTTGTCACTACTTCCAGATTCGCTTGAACCCAAACAAGTGCATCTTTTGCATAACATCAAGACGATTGTTAGGTTTCATAGTGTCAACACCAGGGATCATGTTTGATCCTCTCAAGGTTGAGGAAATCATTCAGTTTCCCCCCCCCCCACGCACAATCCTTCAATTTCAGAGTCTCCAGGGCAATGCGAATTTTCTAAGACGCTTTATCACTAACTATGCCAATATCACCAAGGGCTTTGTGCACTTACTTAAAAAAGATGTTCCCTTTTATTGGGATGATGTCACTCAACACTCTTTCGCCGCATTGAAACATGCACTCACAACTGCCCCTCTGCTCTAGCCACCTAACTATAACAAGGATTTCTTATTATATCTGGCTGCAGTAGAGTCAACCATTGGCATGGTCTTAGTTCAGGAAGATGAATTGTTCTCAGAATATGTTATCTATTACCTGAGTCGAGGCCTCGTAGGACCGGAACTCAATTATTATCATATCGAAAAACTTGTGTTGGCAGCAGTCCATGCTGTTCAACGGTTCTGTCATTATGTTTTGTTTCGCAAGACCACCGTCATTGTTGTCGTGAATCCATTTTAGTACATGTTGACAGGACAGGTAATAGGTAGAAATATCAGTAGATGGATAGTCATCCTCCAAGAGTTTGACTTAGATTTCATTTCAGCAAAATCAAAAAAGTCACTGGTCTTCGCAGAACTTATTTCGGAATTTTTGATTGAGTCAGGTGATCTTGTGCCTGAAGAGTCGCCTATCAGAGGAGTGTTGACGGGCGAAAGTGTCTGTCCGTCAATTGAGAGAGTGGAACCGGTCCGGGGTTGTCTAAATAACCCAAGCCGTTTGGAATGAACCACCCTGACAGGTTTAACGGCTCCGTTGGCCGCCCTAAGGTCCTAAGAAAACCAAAGAGGAAACTAACCTAAACTAACTAATCTATCTAAAACAAATAAAACTAACTAAACTAACTAAAACTAACTAATGAAACAAACTAAACTAACTAAAAATAACATAAAACAAATAAAACAAACTAATACACTAATCTAATTAAAACAAACTACTAAATTAAACTAAAACTAAATATAAACTAATCTAACTATTATATATACAATCTACTAACTACTATTACACTAACTCTAATAATTAGTCGTCTAACTACTAGTTGAATTGCAGTTTATTCACAAAAATACAATATACACAACTTGCAGATTTTAATAAAACCTGTAAAACTCATTTGATTTCTGCCCTAAGACAGCTAGAGACATATTTTTGATTTTATGATTTTATGAATAAGAAATAAAACTTACTGAAATTAAACGATCTAATATATTTACTGAAATTAAACAATCTAATATACTAACTCTACCTATAAATCCAACTTAGCTAATATGTGAATTGAACTGCTTATATGACAAACTAACCTGGAAACGCTCCTAATTTTCCCTATGTGTGATGACTTCGAAGCTGGTCGGAGGAAGTAAACTCGCACCGGTTAGTCCAAAAGGCTTCTCATAAACGATAGGATGTGCTACTCTTTGAGTTGTTTACAGGACAAACAAGACATAAAAAATCATAACAATTATATGATTTATAAATCTCTACAATAAGGGAAACCTGTTATGCAAAAACTTATATTTTATGATTCAACTCATGAATAAGAGAAGTCTGCCATTCACAAACTGAATTAAGCAATTGCTATGTTATTCAAACACTTGGAAGAAATCAGATATAGATTACAGTGATTAAATTATATCATTTGCACATGATTAAGATATC
>JASDQU010736384.1:262420-274871 GCA_032191745.1 Picea mariana | reverse complement strand
TGAAAAAAGAATAAAATAATGCTATAGTATAGTGGAGGAAACGAGTGTCATGGGAAATAAACCTAGTTCCAAATCTCAAGGAACATACCTATGCTCAATGCAAGGAAACATGTGCAGAATAAGGACACTCGAGGGATTTTTCCTACCAGGTTAGTATGTCGAGTCACAAAGGTATAAATTGGAAGGCTAGAAACTAGTAGGAATGCATAAGAAAATGGTTCAACAATAGCAATACGAAGCCAACATTAGGCCTAAAAGTGCGATCATTTAACATGAAATGCAATTACAACTCAATAAAATTTTGGAAGCCCCATTGGTGAATTAGCCAGAAAGAGATTGAGAGGAAGTCATGAGGCTTCAACACAAATACATGGTGGGACTAAAGAGGGCTTCTAAACCTACAGGAAGAATGTAGCATAGGTGTCAAAAAAAATTCAATGAGGTACTAACTAAGACACCCATGGAGAAGTAAGTTCTACCATTTGTCACCAACACCTTTAAGCATCTTGAAGGGAGTAGTGTTGATAACAAATGGGTTTGATCCTATGGCAGATATTTGGTCAATATGGATAGATTCATAGTGCAGGAGGAATGGAACCTACCCTATATTCTAGTAAAGAACACAATACCTATTGAAGAATCCGAAGAAATTCCAACATAATTGGCATGTATGAGAGGGAGTCATGTGGGTACTAGACAAGAAAATACTGAGAGGAAGACATGAAGCTTCAAAGCAAAGTCATGGTGGGACAAAATAGGACTCATGAGCCTAACATAAATCTTGCAGCATGAGCACTAGAATACAAAGGGATTCTAAGCTAGGACTCCCATGGAAGGTAGGCTCTACCATCAACAAGACAACATTTTAAGTAGAGAGATGGGTTTATGTCACAATTTAATAGGATCGACACTAAGGAAAAGTGGAGATCACAACCGTTAATGCAAAAAGTGCAAGGTGTATAATCCCTATTCCAAAATGCCAGTTGCGCGAAAACATTTCCTATCCAAAGTCCTGAAAAATACTTGGTCAATCGAAAAGGACAAAATGATACCTGAAGTATAAATGTACCACTCGAAAAGGAAACCATAACACCACAATATTGCTTTGGCATTAGTTCAATTGAGGAAAAATGACAAAAAAAAGGGAAAAGTGGGTTTTCAAAAGTTCATAAATAGTAACAATTTACCATTTACCATGCCATTTTCACCTTTTTACCCAAAATTTCACCAAAACTGACCAAAACCCTCTTACCTTGGATCAAATATTACAAGATCTTGGAAGGATGAAAACATGTGCCTTCTAGACCAAGTAATCTCTTTTTAACATCCTATCAATTTCATCCTTTCAGTTTTTAAGTTTTCATGAGGAATCAAGGGGCACCCCCCACCCTTTTTCTCACCACTTTTGTGTATAAAAATTTTCATTCTCAGGCGAATCGCGGATATTCATGAGTCAATAAAATGTAACTCGTGGATGTCTGCCACTTTCACAATTATAACTTGCGGATGCCTAAGAAAGGAATGAAAAAATTGAAATATTAATCCCCTTTTCTTCGCTTGCATTTTGTAGGATGTTTGTTCAATGGAGAGAGCATGAGAATGAGGAAGTTGACAATGTTGTGGTTGATTATGTGGATTCCACAAATTCTCTTCACCAATGCATATTGTATAATTTGTTTCTTAACAAGTGGCATGCATGCACAAAGGAGTTTGTCCAATATCCTTACAGAGTATTGGCACCCAGATGCAGAAGCTTTCATGCTTGATGGTGAGTCATTCACCATCATTGTGGACGAAATTTACTTCATCATTAGAATATCCCAGAGAGGGGAAGTATTTAACCTTAAAACTCATAGGGGAGGTGGCATGAATGTTGATCAGTATATCTCTGCATATTTTGAAGATGGGACCTAGAAATCAGGGACTCAAATACTGATCAAGAACGTTGTGAACATGAGTCTGAAAGTGATCCTCTACACATTAACATTGATCGTAGTATCAACATCATTTCACATAGATTCACATTATTAGATGCAATGTGGTATTGAATGCTTGAGGCCTAGAGTGTTCGATTAGAGCACCATGATGCTCACCTGCATGAAGACCCGGCTTATAGATTGGAAATTATGGAAGAGAGAAAACTTTGGGTTTGGAAGTGTTCTTTGTGCTTTCTTATTTGAGAGAGTACCATGTATCTTCCCAATATCTTTTGTCAAAGAACACCAAAAACCATGTCCATCCTTGATACAATGGACCGAATTACTGGCATACCTAAAAGGGGGGACAATGTTCAATCTCTTTGATGGTGACTTCTTTTATTGGGGGGCTCATCAGATACCGACCATGGATGATTATCCCTATAGTGGGACAGAATTTTCCCATGATCTGAACATGATTGTTCCTCATGGTGCAACACTTGGAGATATATGTAACTTTTATCTTTTGTATTGTTTAATTTTTAAATTTTTGACTTATTACAAGGAAAAATAACATGTCTTTTTGGTAAGATCCATAGTACTAAAACATGTCACTTGTATGTGCAAATAGGGCATCAGTGAGACCAGCTGAATTTCCACGGCATATGCATTGAGGATGAAGTGAAGCAGAGTCCAATGATGATGTGGTAAGGACACTATGGAGAGTGGGGAGGAACATGTATACCCTCACATTGTTAGTCCCTATGGCCATCATAGATGATCTTCTAGTGGGGATGCAACGCCATGTTGTTGGTGTACCCTAGACTGGTCTACCTTTTCTGACATTAGCAAACGTCATATTATGTTATGACATGGCTCATTGACCTCGGGACGAGACCTTTTATGTGCCAAGGGCACCATTTTGTACTTGTAACATTTGGGGCTAATATCCTGGATTTTGTACTATGGACCTTTTATATATGCATGTTATTCTAATCTACTTGCAAATAATGAATATTTACATGTGTCAAGTCATTGTGCTTGTGTTTAATGATGAAAAAAATTCCAATCTAGAATGTAATTAGCATATGCATTAGTTACTAGATTAGACTGCCTAGGAACATGTAAATATGTAATAAAATAAAAATATTATTCCAGGAGACGTACTTTAAGGAAGTGATGTAACAAAACCGAATAGAAAATACGATATAATCCATTCAACTATGACACAACCAACTGAGAGTCTAAATACACCTAGAGGGATAGAATTCCATATGAAAAATCATCTCACAAAAGTTTGATAATGACATTATACTCAATCTTAATATTCGTAGTCTCCTCAAGACAAACACCTCCAGTGGACACTAGCTGGTTAGTGGGTGAATAAATCACTTAAGAAGTGGAAGAGAGGTTCTACGTGTGGTGAATGGAACCATCTATGAATCCGACATAAACTAATAACTCTCCTGGCATATGCCACACAATAAAAGCACGACCATTAACAACAAATACAAAATCAAAAGACACCTACATAACCTATATACAAAATTCAAACAATAATTACAAGAGAACTAGTACTTGAGCTGTGAGGCTCAAGCATAGTAATTTTTGAGGTAGAACCCATTTCTAGGCTCTGGAAACACATTTCCCTCATAATCAGCTAGTTCGTAAGCCTCTTTTTCCAATACGTGTCTTATGATATATGAACCACTCCATAAGGGGTTGAATTTTTCATCTCCTAAGGCATTCTTATCTTGGTCATAGACCAAAACAAGTTCTCCTTCAGAGAACACCATAAGATGAATAGACTTGTTGAACTAGGACTTGACACGTTTCTTATGCTCTTAATTTTCCAAAGCCTCATCTCAACGTTGTTCATCAAGATGTTCCAAGTAAATGAGGTGCTCATCAAGTTGATTCGTGTTAGGGAGGAGCTCAACAACAATTTTTAGCAAAGGGATTTCGCATTTAATCAAAAAAACTACTACTACTCCATAAACAAGTTGAAAAGGTGAGAAGTATGTCGTAGTTTTGACATAGGGTTGGTAGGCCCACAATTTCAGATATAACATTAAATTCCAATTTGATCTGGTCGAGTTGACGATTCTCCTTAAAATGGTTTTCAAGGATTTATTAATGACTTCAGCCTGACCATTGGCCTGAGTATAGTAAGGATATGAATGCTCCCGCCTAAAACCTAGTTTGGATTCTAATTCAGACATCATGTGGTTCTGAAAGTGACTTCCATGGTTAGCAATAATCTCTTTCAGAACCCCAAACCTAGATATGACTTGATTGAAAACAAGAAGCTTTGCAGTTTCCCCATCGTTGGCGAATGTCGGCATGGCTTCTACCCACTTTGTAAAGTATTCAACTTCCACTATGATGTATTGATTCCCCCTAGAAAAAATTGGGTGGCATGTCATGAAATATACCCCCCACTTCATGAAATGGTCGATGGCAATAACAGGAAACATGGAAGTTGGGTCTGTGCGCATATTTTTAGTAAATATTTGACAAGGGTGATATTTATTGACCACTTCAATGCAATCTTTAAAGATCATAAGCTAGAAATAACTGGCACGCAAAATATTTTGGGCTGTTTCCAAGCCTAATAAGTGACAACCACATTCTCCACTATGGAACTCATTCAAAACTAACTTTAATTCCTCATGAGTTAATCAACAATGGAGAATTGACTCCACCCCTTCTCAATACAAAGTGTCAGTGATAATAAGGTAATTCTTAGCTAGGTGGTGGACCCACCATCACTTGTCTCATGATAAATGTGGAGGGAACTTCAAAGTTTGGAGATATATAATGATATCCCTATGCCAAGGATTGAAGAGATGAGGAATATAAGATCATATGAAAATGAGTCAATAACTTCAGTATCTTCATTCTCCACTGGAAACTATGACATAATTTCATCAAATACCAACGAATTCTTGGACTTGGAAGAGGAAAAATTAAAATGAATTAACTCCTAAAGAAAAACAATCCACTTGTACTTTTCACCAATGATTCACCGAGTCAAAACATACTAAAAAGGATTAACATCAGCGATGATGGTCATCTTGCATAATAGAATATAGTGCCAGAGACGTTGAACAACATGGAATGTTGCTAAGGCCATTTTTTGGATGTGAGAGTACTTTAGTTCAGGACCTAACAATGTGTGACTCAAGTAATAGATGGCATGCTCATGGAGCTCATCATCTTCCTAAACTAAGACCATGACAATTGAATAGTTAGTTGTTGCAAGATATAGCAGGAAATCTCTATTATAATCTGGGGGGCTAATCAAGGGAGTGAACACTAGAGCCTTCTTCAATGTGTCGAAAGAATGTTGTGCCAACTCATCCCAATGAAAAGGAACCCATTTATTTAAAAGGCGCATAAAACCTTTTGTAATAATAGCATAGTCCAATACAAAACGTCGAATAAAATTTGCATTTCCTTATAAACTCTAAAGCTAATGTATTGTGTGCAGGGGAGGAAATTGTGTTATTGCCTCAACCTTTAAAGGGTCAACCATTATCCCCTTAGTTGAAACGATGAATCCTAAGAGATGTGTTTATGTTACACAAAATATGCATCTATTTGGATTCAAGTGAATTCGATAGAGAGGGCATCTTTCAAAGATAAGGTGGAGTTGTAAAATATGTTGCACCCTCTTATGTGAATAGGCAGTGAGATCATCCAAATAAGCCTCTACAATGTACCTAAGATCATGAAAAGTGAACATCATGGCTAATTGAAAGGTGGCTCCAGTGTTTTTAAGGCCAAAGGGCATCTTTTTGTATGCAAAAGTTCCCCAAGCACAAACAAAATCCATCTTATGTTGGTCTTCGGAGCAAATTTGTATATGGTTATAACCAAAAAAACCATCCATAAAAGAGAAAAATTTGGTTCCCATGCACTCGTCAAGGATTTGATCGATGAATGGCGTAGAGAAGTTATCCTTAAGAAAATATTTATTCAAATCATGAAAATCCATGCATACATGAATCATACCATGTTTCCTATCAACTGGAATGGGGTTAGACACCCATTCCATCAACGATACTAAGTAGATAAATCCATATTTAAGCAGCTTCTCCACCTCCTCTTTGATTGCTACCGCTTTCCTTGGGTTAACCGATCACAATTTTTGTCGAACAAGCTTAGCATTTTTCATATGTATGAATCTCATGTTCGACAATCTGAGAATCTATGTCAGGAATTTCCTCGTATGACCAGGTGAAACCATCACAAAATCATTTAAAAAGCGTCATATACTGACGAATTTCTTCTTGAGAGAATTATGCCTCGATAAAAACATTCTCGAAAACATTATGGGTTCTATAAATGTTGATCGAAATGGTTTCTGATATATTTTCTATATTCCCCTTGGAATATACACCACGATTAGATAAGGGGTTTACCATATGGCCAACACTTCTATGCATAACTAACTTGAACTCTCCTCTTTCCACATGACTGATTTCAGAGAGGAAATATGATCTATGATGCATATCCTCCCATAGCCTTTAAACTTCGTTCATTTCCACAATAATAGCCACATTAGAAGGTAATATGGTCTCAAGACAATTCTAGGAAATTGAAGAATTATGAGCCCAAACTAGCTATGGAAACATATCATCCTCCTCTGTCTATGCAGGAGTTTGATTAGGGTTTATAGTCATGCATTAAATAACTTGATAAGTGATCTCAATTTTAGACAGTGGAAAATCCATCCCAACATGTGTGAGACCATTGACCGATTCACATGGTGAGGGTAACACCTGTGGATCTTGTATATGCGGAGTTCTAAATTATGTGATTCCCTTCACTGGAGCTAGGGTACTCGACTTTTGGAAGTCAATTGGAAATTATAATCTACCAGTTCTAGGAAATTAAAAGTTCCCATAAGTGAAGGGAACATTCCAACACCGATACTCTTAGTTTTCAACTGATAGTTTTCAATCCATGGGACACTGGATCCTGGATTTGTCATGGAGCTAGAATGGTTAAAATCCATCTAATCGATAGTCACAATCCTTCCATCATGGGGGAAAGCATAAAATTCAAAATATTATGATACAATAGTTTTCATCATGTAATTCCAACTCCTTCCCAATAACGGATTATAGTCGAGCAGTGCATCAACTACCTCTACTTATATGTAAACAGACTTGCCTCCTAACTAGACCGGAAAAGAGGAAATAAGCATGTGTGGCCTAAACGATCATCCATTAAAAGAGGTTAGAAAAATGGGAGAAGGTGTGACCTCTGGAGATCCAATGGATTTCCATCAAGACAAGGACATGACACATGTTGAAGCACCCTCGTCAATGACGATCCTCCTGGTAACATGTTTCATGCATACAACGTCAATCTGGAAGTCTACATGATAAGGAATTTGAGCCTTCACATCATTTGCATCAAACTTCATAGTGAGCAGGTTGGAAGAATATTTTTCTCCAATTGTGGATAACAATGTGGTGTGTTGCATGGGGAAAATTTGAAGCCCCTCTAAAGTAGACATCACACACATTGTTTGGGATAAATCCTCAACAATGGAATAGTTAGGTGCAGCTTGAGCATTAGCGTTATGTGACACTCATTTATACATGCCCTTTAGTATGTGTGACATTGTTTTCTTCTCAGGTTTTCTATGTCAAGAGGATCCTAAGGATCAAAAGTATCTTTACTTGTCGTTGTCAATTATGGATTACCATAATCACAAGTTCTAGTCGACAATTCTACCTCCTCTTCTTTCAACTTCATATAATTAACCATATTAATGAATGAGAAATATTAATCTAGAATAGGTGCACTAGCAATGACCCCTTGAGGATTATAAGTGGAAGAGTCAACCTGCATATTCTATCCTTGCGGAAATGTATTTTGCAATACAATAGGTTGTTTTTGTTGTAAATTTATTAAGCATTGGGCTTCTTTCATCTTTGGACATTGATGAGTAACTTCATCATCCCCACAAATCTTGCATGGGAACTTTACATTTCTCTCTTCATTATTTTCCCCCTTCGCATTCTTATTATCCTTTTTCTCGTTCTTCCCACTACCCGTCTTTCCCTTTCCTTTCTTCTTCTCTTTGGGATATTGAGGACCCTTCTAAGTCTTCTATTTCATAGTGTGTACATCCTAGGACTGAGTAGTGGGAGTGGTCAAGCCAGTAGTTAGATTGGCCACAGTTTGTTGTATAGACAACGGTTGCACTTGGTTAGAGACCATATCTATAGATTTTATTTGAGAGGAATTGACAATGCCATCGAAATGTGGTCTGGACTATGGTTTTTCCAATTTGAGAGCCAATCATGGTGTGTTTGGCATGATATTATAGAGCATACATAATTGAGAGTAAATCAACTCTAATTGTTGTTCTCTAAAGATTGTTTTCTCTTCTATAAACACCCTTGAAGTGGATACATCCTTAGAAATATAAGGAAGCAATGACTTAAGGAACCATTCTAAGAAAAAATATGGTGTAACTGTGGATTTAATCAAGATCTTTCATCACCTCCATTCTCGAATATGATCGGAAATGTGGGTATCCTTATCTTGTTCAAAGTTGTCCAAAATCTTTGTACTAGCATCATATTGGATAGGGAGTTGGAAGTGGTTGAGAAAAACCATGGAGATATCAAAAAATGTCATGTACTTAGACCTTTCCAGTTCTATATACCATTTCATGGAAACCTCGATAAGGGTCCGTTGGAACAATCGTAACTAGATCAAGTTGCCATTTAACAAATTAGATTAGCACCACAAGTGAAATGTCATTGCATGGTCTTGCGGGTCTTCGCCACTCTTTCCTTCAAACTTTGGTGTGTCTAAGGGTATTTGGGTGGGGACCACAAGCCAGCTTGGGTCATGATGAATCGATTCATTCATCAACTTAGACAAATCTATAAAATGAAGAGTTTCTAGAAAACATAGCCTAGACTACATCATTGTTTGATTAGAAGCTTGAAAATAAGGTCCTAGATTGTAACTAGCACCAGTTTTCCAAGAAGAGTTTATCAATGGACCAAATTTTTGGATGAAACCTTATTGGATCTAGTTGAATGGAGGATAAAATCTACCCATCTGATTCCCAGATGGAAAAAAAAGGTTTCCCCCTGCTGGCCCTCCTTATGAAGAAACTAGTCCTTGCATGGGGTTATATTGACCAAGAAAGGGGTTTCTTCCTGATGAAATACCTTGCGAAGGGAAAGACCCTTGTATGGGATTCCACTGAGCTTGGAAGGGGCTTCCCCCTGCCAACATTATAGATGTGAAAAAAGGATTACTCTTCTATCCACCATATAATGTAAATGGAGTGGAAGTGGATGTCATGCTAGTAGCACCTGTAGAAGCACCCTAGACCCTAAAGTAGTTAGGAACGAAATATGAGAAATATATTCTCCCAATGGATGGGAATGATGGAGGAATGTGACCTCCACCCCAAGGGATCACTTAGTAGGGAATTGAAGAACTCCCTACACTAATGTTAGAAACTTCGAACGTCTACTGGGAACCAGTCAACGCATTAAGCATGCCCATCGATGGCATATCGAATGAGAAATTGTTTCTTGTCGATGATAATGACATGGATGCACTCATGGAAAGAATGGGACCAACAACCAGTGGAGCAATGTTGTTGATCAAAGCAACTATGGTGGAATTAACCACACTATTCATTATGTTAGACATACCAGGAGGAAAGATCTGTTAGAAAAACAGAATCGTGGAGCAATAAAATAAAATAAATGTGGGAAAAAAACACAGAAGATACATAATACAATAGAGACAGATATATACATGGTTCACCCATTGTGGGATACGTCCACCAGAAAACTTTCCAGGTCCTTTCTTTATTACTATCTAGCAAATGAAGGGATACAACCTACAGCACACCCATTGTAAATTCTTCTTCTTTCTCTCGCAGACTCCTCTCTCATAATACAATATTTACAATGATGCATAGCCACAATACATTTTCCTCATAAAAAGAGGGTTTTATTATAGGGAAAAAAACCCTAACATAACTTCTATCGTCAGATCTATGACCTTATAATGAACGGTCCAAATTTACATTGAAATTACAATATACATTTACAAGGCAATTTTTCCTTCGAGAGATTCGCCCCTGAACCCCCATCAGGGAATGTTGTCCTCGGAACCCCCGTCGGGGGGCCTCTTTCCCCCAGACCCCACAGAGGGGGTAACCCCCCTATACACTCCCCCATGTGGAGGAGTGTACATTCTTCCAGGGTGTAAATTATTCATGGGGTATAAACATGGCAGAAAACAAAGACCTTTGAATCAGGAAGATAATCAGGCTCCACAACCAACAATCTCCCACTTGGAGACTGATATCAACAACTCCATCAATGTTGTATCTATTGGAGTATGAACCTTCTTGGACCTGGAAAATTTATCATCTTCATATTCATTCTTGAAGACCAACTAAAACTGAGCAGGAACTCAATTTCTCACTGGTTACTCCCTTTGTTAACATGTCTGAAGGATTATGGCTAGTGTGTATCTTTTCTAACTTCAAATGTCTATATTCCAAGATGAATCATATGAAATGGTACCTGAGTTGTATATGTTTAGTCTTTGAATGGAAGGTTGAGTTCTTTTCAAGATGAATGGCACTCTCACTATCATAGTACAACCTATTATTCTCTTTCTTCTTTCCCAATTCCTCCATAAACCTATATAACCAAATCATCTCCTTACTAGCCTTTGTAGCAGCAACATACTCTACCTTTGTTGTTGAAAGTGTAACAACCTTTTCCAGTTTCAAAATCCAACTTATTGTTGTTCCACCTGCAGTAAAAACATACCATATGGTGCTCCTCCTACTATCTTTATCACCTGCCATATCTGAATCGACATATCCCTGTAGAAAAGTGTATGAACCTTAAAAACATAATGCATGACTAGAAGTACCTCTCAAATACCTGAGACTCCACTTTACTTCCTCCCAATGTTCTTTACCTAGATTGTTCATATACCTTCTCACAAATCCCACTGCATGTGAAATATATGGTCTTGTGCAAACCATCGCATACATCAAACTGCCAATTGTTGATGAATAAGGGACCCTGGACATGTATTCCATCTCCTCCTTTGTCTTGGGACACATTTCCTTGGTTAATTTGAAATGGTTGGCTAAAGGTGTACTAGCCAGTTTTGCATTCTACATTCTAAACCTCTCCAATACCTTGTCTATGTACTCACCCTGAGACAATGTCAATTTGCGATTTTTCCTGTCTCTTTTTATTCTCATACCAAGGATTTTCTTTACAGCACCCAAATCCTTCATCGCAAATGCATTAGCAAATTTCTTCTTGAGTACATTTATATCCTACATGTTATACCCTGCAACAATCATGTCATCTACATACAATAGCAAGATTATATAGCTTCCATTTTCTAGCCTTTTAAAATAAACACAGTGATCAGAATGACATCTACTATAACCTTGTTATGTCATAAACTTGTCAAATTTCAATTACCACTACCTTGGATCTTGCTTTAGGCCATACAAGATATTCTTCAACCTACATACCAAATTCTCCTTTCCTTTGACCTCATACCCCTGTGGTTGATGCATATAAATATCTTCCTCCAAATCCCCATGGAGAAAAGTTGTTTTTACAACTAATTGTTCAAGGTGCAAATATTCTACTCCCACAAGACTTAAAATGGTCCTAATCGAAGTCATTTTAACAACAGGAGAAAATATTTCATCAAAATATATACCTTAATTTTGTGCAAACCCCTTTACAACAAGTCTAGCCTTGTACCGCTTTTTTTCCTCCATCTTCTTCCTTCAACTTGTAAACCCATTTATTCTGTAATGCTCTTTTTCCTACAGGCAACTGAACCAAGTCCCAAGTCTGGCTATTTACCAAGGAATCCATTTCCTCTTTCATGCCTTCCTCCCACTTCTTTTTAGTGTCTACCTGCATTGCCTCTTCATAACATTCTGGTTCACCAGAATCAGTCAACAATAAATAATACAATGAAGGAGAGTATCATTCAGGGGGTCTACTTAACCTGGTAGATCTTCTAACAACACTTGTAGGAGTTTGAGGTACCTATTGATCCTATTGTTGTACATTTTGATTTTATGGTACCTTTGTAATTTCTTTTTCAGTAATCTCATCAAGCACTGTGTATTTCGGTTTTTCTTTTTCATGTTTATTTGCCTCTAACTGATCTTCGTACATGACCTTCTGATTGAATATGACATCTCTACTCCTAATTATTTTGTTATTTTCATAATCCCATAAGCGATAACCAAAATCATTAACACCATATCGAATAAAGGTACACTTCTTGGATTTTTCCTCAATCTTTGTTCTATTTTCTTTATCAATATGGACAAATGATTCACAACCCAAAGTCTTCAAAAAGAATATTTTATCTTTTTACCTATCTATGCCTCCTCTGTAATTCCACCACCCAATGAGATTGAAGGTCCTATGTTTATTAAGTAAACAACAATATCTACAGCATCTTCCTAGAACTGT
>JASDQU010736384.1:214614-230833 GCA_032191745.1 Picea mariana | reverse complement strand
AGAGTTGCAGTCGAAATTGGAGGTGGATGAGAAACAAGTTGTAGACATAAAAATGTTCAGATCACAGGCCATCAAAATCCGACATAAGGTACTTACGGCTCAACAAAACTTGCTGGAAAAGGTGAAAACCATTCAGAACCATTTTTGGATGATAGAGAAAATATTAGAGAACATTTCTTCTAGAGAAAGAGAAGCTGGGGCAGCACGGGTTGCTTTCCAAGACATTATTATAGCTACAATGAAGATAGAGATGGTCAGCACCTCAAAATTATCCATCGTGGAACAAACCAGAGGTAATATCCTGTTGAAGGTCTGGGAGCAGAACATATCAGAAAGCAGGGGGAGAGCTAATGAAGTAAAGAATTTTTGTGAGGAAACGTTCTCTTTAATAAGTAAAGGTTTGCTAGATCTTGATGAGGAGAGCAGTGTTGAGACACTGGGCAAAATCAATATAGATAAACATCTAATGGACATCAAAGAAAACATGGAGGAGCAACAAGTGGAGATATCCCAGATCAACCATGTTGATATGACCCAAATGGAGAAATGGCTAGTACAACCAAGTTTACAATTATGCTCCATCATCGCAGAGGACTGACAAGTGGGAAATATTTTACCACAGTTGGCGAAGAATTGTTACACTCTTGAAGTGAGCGACCAAGCAGAGCCTTCTAGGTTGATAGCCCAGTTGGTGGAGAGGTGCATCACTTGCACCGAGTAGGCGAGAGGGTAGGCTTCTGGTGTCAAATAATGATAGATGTCTGCTTGTTCTATTTTTAGAAACCCAAGAGTAAAGAAAGGAAGGTGCTCTGCCCGTAGGAAGGAGGACAAAGACAAAGAAGTGAAACGCATAAATTTCCCATTTTGTAACCGAAAACTTCTGGAACGATTGAGATTTTAGCATTTAGAAGTTTGTATAAATATGCATTTGGAAGTGACAATAAAGGCTGGACCTTTCTTGGCCGATTGTAATAGAGACTTTATTTCTTTGAAAATTAATACAAAGCAATCCGAAGATTCCTGATTCCATGAAGACTGAGTTATGAGTTTTGTTTTCTCTGTTATCTTATATTAAGTTTCATTTCTCATATACTTTTCTAATGAATGCTTAGCTGCAATTTAGTGCAACTTCTACTATGGTGACAAACTTTTAGTCATCTAATCACTTGCAGTTTTTCCTCTGTACCAACTATCAGCAGGTACAAGACCTGTGAACTTTTTAGATCTCTATATTTGTGTTGGTAGCCATTTTTGCGTTTTTATCTTTTAATATAAGTTGCCTACACAAGGGTTTTGAACCCTCAATACTCATCACAATCCTTTAAAACAAAACGACACTATTATTTTGTGCATTCACACACCTGTCTTTTCGTTTTCATTTTCACGGCTGTAAGCGTGAAAACCTTGAATTGGAAGTCATGTCGGTGGCATTAAAATTGTCACTGGATTATTATGAACAATCTTTTTCATGTGGTCATTTCACCTTTAACTCTATAATGGTCACACAGTTGGCAAGACACCAAACCTTTACTCACTTTGCATTTTTTGTTAATATGACTTCATTTTATAAGCTTGTGATGCAATGATATTCTGGTGATTGTGATTGAATCCTTGATACAATGGTGGTTTGATGTTCTATTGTCTTTGATCAAATTTCCTGGTGCAATGGTTTCATGAGAATGCATTAACATTATGATTAGACCCATGGTGCAATGGTTTCATACAACGCATAAATTTTATGATCAAATCTTTGGTGCTAAATTCGAAATATTGTTTTGTTTTAAATCATACAAATGTTGTTGTTTGTTCAAATATTCAGATTGACTTGTCATGGTTTTTAATGGTTATTTGTTTGGCATGTCGTTTACAGTGTTTTTGACACACATCAATAGTAATTTGAATCACCATAGCGCCGTCGATTTTACATTTCGATATGAATGTTTTGCATGGTTCATTTCATTCCACCACCCTTGCACACTTAGACATTAATGTCTACCTTGTATCTTGGGCTACCTCTGTTGGTTTTGGGGAAACCTGTGAGCATTCGGTTCTACGTCTACCCTGTCCAACCCCCCTCACCGTTTACCCTGCCGACTGTGTTTTCTCTCCCATGGCACCTGTAGTGCGCATAGAACCTAATGGTGTCCAAATGTTGCTGCTATTTGACAACGCTCGTGAGGACCTGGAGAATAATGGCTGGTTAGTTTTCATCCAAAAATTCGAAGGCTTCAACCTCGCGGTCGCCCAACAGTTCGCCCTCACATTCGACAGATGCAGGGCTAAGGTTGGGGACATCCAACTCGAGCTAAATGGGGAATTCCTCAGCTTAGCTACGGGTTTGCCAGTTAAAGGGCAGAGGTGGTTTAATAATTTGAAAGTGGATGAAGTGTCGTGGCCGCTCCTGTTCACATCAAGGAAGATTGTCAGTTGTGACAGAGTTATGCCAGTCACTGCCCTTAAGTCCAGGTGGCATGATTTATTGGCCATTGTTAAGCAATTCGTGACTTGCGAAGGTCGTTATGGTTTAGTGTTTCTTTACCATCTCTGGTTGCTTATGAATTTCATGGATTTCCCTGTGAATATGCCTCACTACCTCCTACGCAGTCTGTATAAAATGTCTAAACGATTTAAGAGGGAAAAGGTTGATTCCAACCTTTTCCATCATTGTTTGATCAAAATCGTTATTGTTCATCATTTGAGGCTGACTGGTGACTGTTGGCAAGATTTCCTATCGAGGAATGGCTTTGCCACTCCTGAATGTGTTCAAGTGGATAAGACTGTCGTCACTGAAACCCTGGTTGAGCCTGTCGTGCCACCTCCTACCCGCTATCAAACCCTCGACCTGCCCCAACATTGACCTACCCAACATCGTACCCGACCCATGTTCGAAAGACAATACTAAGATTGTTAAGAGGCTTGTAAGGAAGAAGGGCAAGGGAAATACCGATACCAACAGCAGGGGAAAGAAATATGCACGCTGGGTGTCTAGGTGCACTCGGAACAAGCCCAAACAAAACACAGACCAGAAGCCTATTGTTTTGAGCGAGGATTCAGACTCTAAGATTGAATGCTTTTTGACTGAGGAATACCCATACTCTCATGGCCTCTGTTCTGTTGAACCCTATGACTACGTGTCCAACCTCCCACCGTGCCTCAAGGATGACCCTAACTTCTCGAGAATTAAGTCTGACAATGGAACCCCTGGTAATTTAAAAGAACCCTCACCTGTAGTGGCTCGGCCTGATCAATCACAATGCACTCAATGCAACTCTTGGCTCGAACGTTACTACACAGATGTTCCTCTGTTGCAATCCAAAATTAAATCCTTGGAGGAATGGGTTACTGTGTTGTCAAAGGAAAATGATAGGCTGCAAGCCAACGATAAGAGGCAAAAGACCACGGGTCCTATCATGTTCAGAAATGTTGAGACAGCTACCACTTTTGTTAACTCAAAATTGGCCTGACCGAATTATATCTCTGCAACCCAGGTATGTTATTTCAACAATGTTTTAGAACGNAAAACTATTGTGTTTGCATTGATTTGTTTGCTAAATCGAATATGGTTATGTTTTGATTGAATCGATTTAACATGATTTTGTTCTTCTTAAATTAGCCGATTGTGTTTGCTCTGAATTAGTTTGATATAGTTCTGTTTTGTTTGTATTGATTCAAAAACGACTCTGTTAGTTTTGAATTAAAAAACGATTCTGTTAGTTTTGAATTGACATAAACGATTGTGTTTGTGTTAAATTAATACAAAAGATTTGTTTGCTAAATCGATTATAGTCTGGTCCGATTGAAATTGATTCAAAAACAATTTCGTTGGTTTTCAATTGTCAAAAAGATTATGTCTGTTTTGAATTGGTAATAAATAAAAAGTTGTTTGATAGATCATATACATCCATGTTACCATTCGATTAATTCAATACGATTTCGTTTATTTTGAATTGGCATAAAAAATTTGGTTTGTTTTACCAATGAATGATTTTCTTATTTTGAATTAGTAATTAAGAGTTGTTTGATTCACTGTATACATTTATGTTATCATTTGAATTGATTTGAAAACTATTTTGTTTATAAATATGACCAGCTACAAAATCGTGAGATTTTGTAGCTAGTCATAAAATTTGGATTTTTGTTAATTTTACAAATAAAACATTATCTAAATTGGTTTATTCTTATCCATCTACAGTTACACACGAATTTCAATGGGAATTGAATCTGCTGTGGCAGTTTAGAACATACTTTTGTTACATAGTTTTGGTTTAGGTTGTTAGTATTAGGCAGAAATAGGAATTTGGGAGATTGTTCCCATATTTTTGCAAACAGTTTTGATAATTCCCATAGGGATGTTTTACCCTATGGCCTTTATATACTCATTAATTTTTGTAAACAAACCATCACGGTTGGGAGAACAAAGACTATGGACTTAAGATGATACAGACTCGAATAGAAGTGAATGTTTTGTAACAGCTTTAGCTTTCAATTTATCATACTTTTATTCAAGTTTTGTGCATTTTAATTTGTAATCAAATCATTGACTACTTTAGATATCAAGATTTGTTACAGGTTGATGCGTTATGCTTTAAATTTTGTCCATATCTGATGTATCTCATTTTACGCACAACAATTACTCTGTTTTAATTTAATTAACAGAAGGTTTATCTTCTTTGTTAAGTGAACAGTTATGTACAAATCTTCGCACTGGGATTTATCTAAATGTGATGATTTGTAAATTATAAGATTGTTGTTGTTTTATGTCTTGTTTTTTCTGTCATTCGTATTCAAAGAGCATTGCTACTTCCTGTTTACAAGAAGCTTGTGGAAAAATCTGGTGCGGGTTTCTCCCATCAAACAGCTGAATCGAATGCAGTGTACAGGACAAATAGGAAGCGCTAATTTCAAGTCAGCTTCTTATTTTATTTCAATAGTTTAATCAATATAAGGATTCACTTTAGTTTAGATAGATATATAACACAGATTGTAGTTCTTATTACCTAGTTAGATAGTTATTATTTCATTTCTCAGCACAGATTACTATTCTTATTGATTATCTTAGATAGCTTTTAGTTTATTTCTTTCTCATAAAAATCAAAAAGAATATTGAACAACAACTTCGCTGTCAATTTATACATGATTTTCGCAGTTTTCGATTAAAAATTTGCAATCTGTGAATACTGTACATATCATAGAGATTTAATTGTATTGATAGTTGAACATTTAATAAGTAGAATTACTCTTTTATGATATTAGTTAGTAAACTATATATATATGCTTTAGATTTGTATATAGTTTGATGTAGCTGCTTGTTTCACTTAGATTAGTTTCTTTAGATTAGTTTTTCTTTTGTTTTCCTAGGACTTAGATCGGCCAACGGAGCCGCTAAACCCATTGGGGTGGATCATTCCAAACGGCTTGGGTTATTTAGACAACCCCGGACCGGATCCACTTCTCCAGTTGACGAGCGGTCAATTTCGCCCATCAACAATTTTATGCTTCGTCAGATTACTTCTTGCCTTTTTCTTCTTCTGTTTACAGGGTGAGATTCTCCCTTGATAGGACCCTCACATTGTCGACTGCTTAATGTTTTCTCACATTTCATACATGATTCTTTAAAAAGTTAACTCAGTTACGGGAGAAGGCCTTTGGTTTGTGTTCTATCTTTAACATCGGATTTCGAAAGTTCTCTTTTATATAGTTAAAGAAAAAATTGAAGTGGCATTTTAAACCTCGAACTTTATTTTCATTTTTTGTTCCTCCATGACTGTGCCCTTTTCAAGACAACCTAACATTGAACCCGGCCTATCGGATCAAACCAGCATCTCTTTGAAACTATTTGACACCATACTTAAAACCGCCATCACCCGGGTCGAACTCGAACGTTCATGGGCCGTAATTGAACAGGATATCAGCATCCATGAACGTTTGGAAGTGAACAGAGACAACTTAGAAATCATCCTTAGCTTCCCTTTTCCCGAGGGTTGATTTTTTCCCTTTTTATCTTTTACTCACTTTCGGATGCCTGGACCTTGTACTTTTTAGCCTTAAGTATAGAATTTGGAACAACAATACCTATTGCAAGGCAGCTCAATATTGAGCCCGGTCTTAAAGATCAGATAAATATTGCTTTAAACTTGTTTAATACCATCTTAGAGACCGCTAATACCCGGGTTGAGGTTGAACTCTCATGGGAAGTATTTGAAGAAGACATAAGTGTCCAAGAATGTTGGGAAGCTAGGAAAATACAACCTAGGAATCAACTTTAGCTTTATTTTTCCTACAATTGGTTCTTCTTTTCATGTCCTTAAACCCTCGTATCTCTAGGAGAAGAAGAGGTTTTTCACCTAATATTAATCCTATTGTTGAAATAGGAAGAAGAAACATTGTTTTATCATCCCAACAAAGTAATCTAAGGAGGAATTTGTCTGATTCAGCTAGTTCATCTTTCTCTCCCTTACCTTTCATTCACAAAATGGCATCTAGTGGTGGTTCTGGTGGCACTGGAGGTGATTATTCATATCAAACTTCAGGTTCATTGGTGATTGGTATATTTTATAGCCATAAAATTCCAGTCCAATCAACTACAAACCCCGCCAAGGTCATTAAAAAGTATGGTCTCTTCCAATTTGAGGAAGACGATACCACTACTCCGTGGCATGTTTCCTCTCCACTAAATTTAACACCTGCCACTCATCCTCTTCCCAAATTCAAAGAGCATCTCCCTAGGTTTTATGGGAATAACACAGTCACTACTAATGAACACTTGGTGGCATTTTCGAATGCCTTTCATAACATATGAGCCAATGATACCGACACTTGTATGTGCTTATTTGTTAATTCCCTTGAAGAGAAGGCATCAAAATTTTTATTTGACCTTCCTCCTAAGATTATGTATACTTGGGAGGAGTTAGTCTATTGGTTCAAATATACCTATGGGAAATCCAAAAGCCCAACCAAGATGTTACAGGAATACAATAACACTGCCTATAAATATAGTGAAACTATCAAGTCTTTCATCTTACTTTTCACTAAGTTATACAACCAAATCCTTGAACTCATTCACCCTTAGAACCAAGCTGCTTCATGCATTATTATAATGCATTGACTTCCCCCTACTTTCATAGGCTTGAAGAAAAGGCCATTGATAACCTTGGTTTGTGGTCTTCCTAAGGGAGACTTAGTTAAACAGATGGATATGTCCACCCTCTTACAGATTGTACAATACATGAATAATCGAATGATATTGTATGAACGTAAAGGAAATTTCCCCTCCCTTACCCCTGGGGCCTCATCTTCTTCTTCACCACCTTCAAAGAATCTTAATGAAAATAACTTTCAACCTAAAGCTATCATGCCTCGTAGTTGGTGTAACTTTTGTGAGGAACACCATGAGGAAAGTACATGTGAAGTAAAGAGGAGTGTCGGAGATAAAAGATTTGGCAAGAGACCTGAAACTACCATTGTTGTCCTAGATTTTGCAGAACCAGAGGATGTCATGATCATAAATACTAGGAATAAATCATATGCTCCAAAAGGAAAATATGATCCTCCTCGCACTTCTTCTAGCCCAATCTCATCTTCACCAGCTGCTACTGTTCAGGTTTCTAAGGCTCTCGACAGTCAAGGAACTACCTCTCCTCTTCCCTCTTCCAAATACGACATTCTAAATCAGTTGGCCAACATTAAAGAAGTTTCTACCCTCCTTGACATGGTTTTCGTCCCTGAGCAACAAAAACATTTGAAAATTTTCATGGAAGGAAAAACTTCCATTGTATCCAACCTCTCTTAAGAGGCAGATGAAGAGGATTCGTTTGTAAATAAAGTAGGTATACATAACTTTAGGCATCCTGTAAAAAAACCCTCGTTTTATATTTCTGTAAATATTACGAACAAGATTTCCCATTGTTGTCTCATTGATAGCAGTTCGGGCCCAAGTGTAATGTTGAAAATTATTATGGAAGATATAGGATTGTCTTGTACAAATGAAAACACCAGAAGCATGATCTCTTATAATAGTTTACAACAAACGACCATAGGTGAAATCAAGGATGTGATCTTAGTTTTGTGTGCGCATCTTGAAATAAGGACAACCCTTAATATTCAGGTAATCGATATGCCAGTAAGTAATTACTCGATCATCTTAGGAAGAGATTGGAAATCTTTGATAGGTGGATGCCTCTCACTCGACGAGACACACTTATCCATTCCTTGAAATGGTAAAAACATCATAGTCCTAAGGGAGGGGAGAATTTCACCTTACATATAAAGCGTCCCACAACCTAATGTGAATTATATTGAGGAGGACCTAGGAGCGTATTCCATCTTCGTAGATGAGGACAACACTCCCTTGGAAAAAATTGACATAGAGGATGGGATGTGGCATATGCACTTTGATGGTTCATGCTCCAATGAAGGAAACATAGCTAGTATTATCTTGTACTCTCCTATGGGTAAAATTCATAACTTTTCCTATAGGTTAGAGTTTTCTTGCACAAACAATGTCACTGAATTTGAAGCATTATTGCTAGGCATTAAAAATTCCTATAATCTGGGTTGTGGTCACCTCACAGTTTTTGGGGATTCTGAACTTGTTTTAAACCTTGTACGTAAGATATACTCTCCTAGAAAAAATTTAATGAAACATTATACCCAAACTGTTTGGGCACTTATCTCTAATTTTCTATCTTTCAACATCACTCATGTTAAAGGGGAATTGAACTCAATGGCTGGCAATTTAGTTGTTTTTGCAGCCTCTCCTACTCGACAACTTATGCCACAAAGACCTTATTGTAATTTTCAATATATGTATCATCCACACATCCCTGACAATATAGAGACATGGCAGGTCTTCCCTAGTGATGAGAGCATTTGTGCTTTCATCCAAAATGAACCTTATAAGCCTAAGGAAATTATATCAATAGAAGATAACAAAATTCCTAAAGGCTTGACTCCTCTAGAAATTTCATTTTCATTAAGTGATGTAGGCAAAAAAGGAAAATCTAAAGAAGAGGAGTTGAAAAGGAAAGTGGGTGAAACCATTTCCTTGAACATTGGAACACCCGAGTCTCCAAAGAGTGTTAAAATAGGTGCCCAATGTTCTGAAGAAGAAAAAATGAAGTTCACTAAGCTCCTTGGTGAATTTCAAGATGTTTTTGCATGGTATTATGAGGATCTTCGTGGTTTTGATCCTACTATTATACAACATGCCATCCCTATCAAGGAAGGAATAAAACCAGTTAGGCAAAAACAAAGACCCAAATTAACCCTGTAGTGGAAGCAACTATTCAGAAAGAGTCGGAAAAACTCTTGAACGTTGGGATAATTTTCCCTGTTAAGTATTATGGGTGGGTTTCTAATTTGGTTCTCGTTCGGAATTCAACAGGTCATATCATATTATGTGTTGATTTTAGTGCATTGAATAAGGCTAGTGTTAAAGATCATTTTCCCCTCCCTAATATGGAAATGATTTTGCAGCAAGTTGTAGGGTCACAAATGATGTCCTTACTTGACGGTTTTTTTGGTTATAATCAAATCAAGGTAAAAAGGGAAAATATGTTTAAAACCACTTTTATTATTCGTTGGGGAACTTTTTATTATGAACATATGCCTTTTGTTTTATTTAATGCAGGTGTTACTTTTCAAAGATCTATGGAAATAGATTTTGACAATTTGATCAGTAAAATTATTCAGATTTATCTTGATGACTTAACTGTGTATTCTAAAAACTGATCAGATCATTGCAGTCATCTTAGAAATATTTTCATGCGATGCAAGAAATTTGGCATTTCTCTAAATCCTTCTAAGTCTATTTCCGGCGTTACCAAGGGAAAGATCCTTGGACACATTGTCTCGGATTTAGGAATAAGCATTGATCCTAAAAGGATTACTGTTATCTTAAATCTTCTTGCTCCTTCCAAGAAAGAGGTTCAAGCTTTCATGGGTGTTATTAACTTCTTCAGTAGGTTTGTTCCTGATTTTGATGTGATGGTCAAGCCAATTCACAATATCCTTAAGAAAGATCATTCTTTTTCTTGGACAAATGATGTCGAAAATGCTTTCGTAGGGATCAAGAAAGCAATCAGTTCCACATCGGTTTTGGCAAAGCCAGATTTTGAGAAAGAATTTATGATATATACTAATGCCATAGAGGAAGCAGTTTATGCCATCCTCCTTCAGTGTAATGACCAAGATAATGAAAAAACAGTGGCTTACATGAGTCAAAGATTTTATGATGATGAGTTTAAATATGATTTTATTGAAAAGCATGCTTTCACTCTAGTTAAAGTTGTTGAAATTTTTTTCCATTTCATCTTAGGTAAGCATACACTAGTAAATGTCCCTTTACCTGCTGTCAAGTTTTTACTCTCACAGACTTATCTTTCAGGAAAGCTTGCACATTGGCTTGTCAAAATTCAGGAGCATGATCTAACTATCATGACTTCTAAAACTATCAAGGGACGTGACTTATCCCTTCACTTAGCTCAGCATGATGAAATGAGTGAATAAATTGATGAACATGATAGCTCTCTATAAACATTGTTTTACATTGACAATCAAATCCTTCATGTGTATGAAAATCCTTGGTATAAAGATTTGGTTTACTACTTGTAGAATCAAATATGTCTAGATAACTTAGATACCCATCAAAGAAGAAGGCTTCATCTCAAATATGCTAAATACGTCATTATAGGAGACTTATTGTTTAGAATATTTGTCGATGGTATGTTGCTTCACTGTGTGAACAATGAGGAAGCATAGAAATTGTTGCAAGAGACTCATGGTTCTTCAAATTTTGTTATCCATGTAGGAGGTCANTTTTCCGCTAAAACAGTTTCTTTTAAGATTATCACTAAGGGTACTATTGGCCTTCAATCTTTCATGATTCTTATAATTTTTTGAGATATTGTGATAAGTGCCAGAAATTTGCAAGGAAAGAACGTCTTTCTACTATGCCTTTACAACCTGTCCTCCCTGACTTTCCTTTCTAAAAATAGGGTTTGGACTTTATTGGTCCTATTAATCCTCCATCTTCAACAAGACAAGTCTTTATCTTGACAACCACAGACTATTTTACAAAATGGACTAAAGTTGTTCCGCTTAAGCATTCACAGGATAAGCAGGTGATTTATTTCCTTGAAAATAATAATTTTTCTAGATTTGGTCTTCCTTTGGAAATCATTACCGACAATGGTTCTGCTTTTATTTCTACTAATTTAACCCAATTTTTAGCTAAGTTGGGGGTTAAACATTTTACTTCATCAAATTATTATCCCCAAGGTAATGGGCAAGCCGAGTCTACCAATAAGAATCTGGTAGGAATTATCAAGAGGCTCATTGAAGATAAGCCTCGTCAATGGCACACACTCCTCACTTATGCCCTTTGGGCAGATCACACTACCACCAAGGTGAGCACTGGTTGCACTCCTTTCCAGCTTGTTTATGGTCAAGAAGCCATTATGCCTACTGAGTTGGAACTTTCCTCCTTAAGGTTAATGCTAAAGGTTGAAGAATTGAATTCTTCTGATGTTTCTCAAAGAATGAATGCACTTTTGTCTTTAGAGGAGAAAAGGACGTTTGCCTTGGATAATATAAAGAGAAGACAACATATTGTTAAAAAATATTTCAACAAAAGTGTCAAGGTTGTCAAATTTAAAGTTAATGATAAGGTACTGCTGTGGGATTCGGCTCATGTTGATAGGGAAAGCATTCAAAGTTTCAAAAATTGTGGTTGGGTCCTTTTAAGATCGCTTTTGTCCTGGGCGCAAATTATTATAATCTAAAGGACTTACAAGAGAGATTGTTTTGCTACAACACTAACGGTTCCCACTTAAAACACTACGTGGAACCAACTTGAAAGGTTTAACATTGTATGGAATGTTTTTTGTATTATAGTAGTTTTTCATTTCTGTTCTTACATTTTTATTTTTACATTTCTGTCATTTAATTTATGCTTATTTTATTTCTGTTGTTTCATTTCTGCTAGGACTTTTCTTACTTTTTTTCTCTTTTGACTTCTTTTCTTGTCAAAATAAAATGTTAGATCTGTTTTCCCACAACGACGCTTCTGTAAAGTATTGTTAATCAATAACAATCAAGTTACACAAGTGTCATGATTTTCCTCTTGAAAACATCATTGAAATTGTTATCTACTTCAACTGTTATTTTATAAGATAGTTGGTTCATCCCTCGTCTTCTTTCGTTTTCTTTCATTCATTTCAAGATTCAAAAGAGCAAGTTCAGAAAATTTTTCTCTTGGAAGTCAAGAATATGTTCTAGTTGAATGATTATGCTTACAGGAATAAACCCCCTCATACTTAACACTTTCCATGAGTTATTCCCAAATTCTCGGTCGTTATTCCCTTAAATCCACTCACTTCCCCCTATTGCATAATCATTTTTTATTTATATTTTCTTGATCTGATGTTACATGGTTTGCAAAACTAGACATTTTGAGTTCTTAATCTATTGGAAATAGATTTCCCTATGGAGTCACCAGTTTGTTGATGATTAAAATCTCAACGATGAATTTCGCCTGCAAAGGATTGCTAAAAATGCTATTATTAAATTATGATAATAATATAATACTAGTAGGTGGGACCCCCTTGTAGACTAGAAGCACAAGGATAGACATATGACACATATTTTTCAGTTGATATGATGTTGAATACACAGTCCTGCCTTTTGATGATGCATTCTTGGTTGCATTTGGTGTTATTATGAGTGGTTAATGCATGTTGTTGGTAATAATTTGCGACACAAAACAATTTCAATGGTTATGGGGATCAGGTTGGTTATAGTTGCTATGTTATAACCTTGTTACTAATTCTTATGTTGATTACTTAGCCACATATATGCAAGGGATACTAAATGGTAACATGATCAAAACAAGGAAAATTATGGAAAGGTTATATAGTTATAGCAAAAGGAAAGGGACTATGTGAAAAGACTACATGCAAATTTCAAATGAAAGAGTTAATGGATTAAGTGTTAGTCCTAGATATTATGCTCTTTGTTTGGTTAATGGACTATGAAAATTTCATTAAAGTCGAATGCAAGCACATATAGAAATGTTGATATGGATTATTATGTGGAGTTATGGAAAACGTTAACATATGAAATAATATTGGGTGGTGTACTATGCAATAGATATGGTCTCAGATCTTATGATGGTTTGGAATTGATTATGCCTTGGTGATATGGTTTGATTTATTGGTGGATATTATGCTTATTGGGTTGTCTCGTACTTCGAATTGAATGAGGCCAGGTGATGGAAGTGACGTGCATTTACTGCACATCACTCTAAACCTTCCCTATCACCCGTCACCCTAGCATTGTTCCATTGTTGCAATTTAGCTCTATTGGTTGTGAAGCTCCACGTTTTCAGTTTTTTTTGGAAGGAAAGGCTCTAACAACTCATCATTTAAGCATTTTCCCATAGGTATGGTTATTTTCTCTCCATCCATGAAGTGTTCTCTGTTTTAAGAACCAAATGGTGGCTCAGTGATGCTTGGATTATGTGTGCTCTTGAGATTTTCGATTGTGTGTAAATGTGGTGTTATGGCTCTCTATGATGATTGTAAAATGTTGGAAATTGCAAGCAAAGGAATAGGTATTATTAAGTTGTGTTTTGGTTGTTTTCTCGGTCAATGTAGTTTTATGATGGGTCTGTATGGAATAATAAGTGATAGTGGTGCAATAAGGTTCTGGGTTTTGATGATTGAGGGTTTTTGTTCTACGTATCATTGTCTGTTAACTCGTTTCCCTCTCGGTTGTTGTGGTAATCCTTACCCAGTTGCAGAGAAATTGCCAACAATGGTGTGTTCTTTTCTTGAAACCCCGAGCTGTGGTTGGTATCCTGTTCCTATTTTATTTTCAATGAAAGCGTCCTAAGATATAGTCTTGGTTGGCCTTGAACATTAATACAGTCTTGTGTGGGTATTTGATTGATACAAGTTATATATCAACGTTCTTTCACAAGAATGTGTGTATCCTCACTGTGGTTGTTGTCAAAAGTTATTAACCTCTCGGGTGATTGGAAAGAGACATGGTCTCGCTTTGTTTGGATAACCACTATTGTTAAGTTAACCCTCGTCTCTTTTCTACAAATGTTAGATGCACCTGTGTGCACTGGGTTATTTTACTCGAATTGCATTTTGTTACAGGATAATCCCCCTGCGGACAAGTGGATTTCCTCTTGGATACTAGACCCCTATGACCAAGACAGAAAAGTGTTATTGTGGATGTTGGGCCCGAGATATGATCATTTTCATGGCGTTATTATACACTTTTTTCCATATGTACATATGCGTTTTTCATCTTTTAAAGGATCTTTTTGAAAAATTTTATGATAAAATGGTATAATCGGCATAAGGTACGTGAAATTCATGTTTAATGACTAAATCAAGTTTAATTCATCATGTTCTATGATTTCCAAGAGTTAATTCATGTTTTTCTACTATTACAGGGCAAAACAAACCATGTTTCCAGTTCTGACACTTGATCTGGTACCCGATCCGGCACTCGTTCCAGCACCTAGTATTGCACAAAAATGCAAGGCGAGTTGGTGGTTATGGCATTAGCGGCCAGTGATGGACAAATCGAGAACATGGGTTTTCTTCATGATTGCCCCCTCTAGCTACTAAGTTCAAGACAACTCAGTTTCAGTTGTCTAAAGATTACGATTATTGGCTTGCTCCATTTTGTTAGTTATGGCATCATTTATTGTATTTTGCCGAATTTAGAGGTGGTTCGACCCTCCTGTGGTTGACCACTTGGGTTGTAAGCTTATAAATACTACCAGGATGGTCATTAGATAGTTAAGCAAGTAGAAGAACCATTGTATTGGAGACAAACTCATTTTTCTCTATTTTTAGTTTTACATTGCCAGAATTGTGCCAGAACTACGTTTTCAAGATTTCATGGTGAATTCGGCCTGTTGAAGTTTGTGGTGTTCTTGTAAGAGGTAGCCACGAACTATTGGGGGGGGCACCAACAGTCTGGTGATTGTTCTTCTATTTATTTACGCATTTCTTAATTTAAATTTCTCTTTCTTACTTCATGTATATGCATGTTTTTATTTAATCAATTAGTTTCTTGTAGCTTAATGCTTTACTTCTCTTTTGCAGGTTAGATGATGATATGTGTTAGCATGTGTTGATTTTGTAGATTAGAAAAGGCTTGCAAGTATCCATACTAACCCCAAGTCTCTCTCTCACTATACTAACCTCGCATGCAGTTAGATGTTAAATTGTGCTTTCTTTTATAATTTTACAGTCAAGTTTAGAACGGTTTTTTTAATTAGAACAGAACATAGTTTAATTTGGGTTTCTTTTGACAAAGATTGATGGATGGATAGATTTACTTCCATTTTTTATAGTTTTCTTATCTTAGTGTTACATAGATTTCATTTACTTTGTTATTGGTTAATGTAATTGTCAATTTACTTCTTAATATCATAGTTTAATTTCTTTTTTTAATTCATTTTATTATCATAGTTTGCATGGTTAAAATAGACATAGTATAGTTTTATTTCACGCAATTTCCTTTCATAGATTAAAATGCAATTAAATTTCTTAGTTAAATAATGATGATATCGTTATGTTGTTGATGGTTTATACATGAATATGCAGGGTATTTAACATTATCTTTGTCATGGCTAAATTCTCCTTAGATTGTTTAATCCATACCTTTCATTTTTCCATTGAGATTAGTGTTGAGTTTATACTGTTGGAATTGTCCTTTGTTGTCAAGTGTCATCGAGATATCATCTATCACCACCGAAGGCATTCACACAACCACTAACATTGCATTTGATTGTTTCATAGATTAAAGATAGTTTCTTGCTTTCGTAGATTAGAAGAGACAGTTTGTTGTTTGCATAAGTTTAGAAAATAGTCTTATTTGTTGTTGTAAGATAGATAGACTTTGCTTTGATAGATAGTAGTTTGCTTATCATAGATTAAGAATTAGTTGTTAGTCTTTCTTGCTTTCAATAGAATAGATTTCCTTTCATGCATTGCATTGAGCATTTAGATTTCCTTTCACGCATTAGAAATAGTTTTGCATTAGGCATTTAGTCCACTTGCCTCTTAGGCTAGATAGTTGTTCAATGAGAAATTTTTCTTGCAGTAGTTAGTTGCCTTTGCTTACTTGTATTTTTCTTTTGTAGGTTAGTTAGGTGCCTTTGCTTACTTGTCTTTTTCTTTAGTAGGTTAGTTAG
>JASDQU010736384.1:168329-202358 GCA_032191745.1 Picea mariana | reverse complement strand
TCTTTTCCTTAAGGGAATTTCAGAAGAATATTTAGAGATGCTTAACCTGATGGCATCAGGTGACATCTCTCATAAACCATTTGTTGAAATATGTGAAATGTGTAAAAATTACTCAAGGAGTAGAGCCAAAACAAGGAAAAATGTTCGAGACCCTTAAAATAGAAGCTTAAAACTAGTTATTTCAGGTGGTATCACGAGAGCAGAGATAGGGAACCTTTTAGAAAACTTTAAGATTGGCATCTTAAGCACAATAGGTTCCTAGTTGGATACCCTTAAACTAAAAAAGAAACAGGAGGAGGAAAATGCAGCAATGAGCATATATTACCCAACATGCAGGAGGAAGCATTCCTCAAGGGAGTGCCCATTAGATAACATTTCAGTTTGTGGATTCTGTATAGAAGACCATGTGATTGAAAAATGACCATCATTGCCCGGTTTATTAGCCATCTATAGGATTGGAGATTCTGGGGAGTCTTATTATGCACCTAGGAGGCCATGGCAACCTAGGAATCAACCCACATACCCGGATCTACAATCTCAAGTTCCACCATATCATCAACAACAACATTGGAATTCACCAGGTTGGAAAAACTGGTCTACTCAGTACGAAAATCCTTGGATTCAAGGATGGAGGGGAGGACACAACCAAGGAAACCCTCAAGCTCCACCTACCCCTATGTACAACCATCCTTATCCTCAATTCTCATCGAACACTCCACAACTTTTTCCAGGTTTTGTTCCACCACCTTTACCTCCTATCCCACAACAACAACCGCTACAATTTCAAAATGCAAGATCCCCGAAACCAACACTATTATCGGAACAACCAGTGCCAAATCCTAATAATAAACCCCCTCAACCTCTTAATAATGTTGAGATGCAGGCCTTTCCGACATATGTTATTACTCATGTTCCATTACAGGAAATTCAATTAAGATCGAGAAAAGTTCTAGAGAGGCAGAGACCCTCAGTAGTCATCCCGGAAGAAGAAGAAGAAATCACCAAACAACCTACGGATGACACTAGGTGGGAAGATTTTATTATCCCGAAGAATCAAGAATCCAAGCTTCCCCAAAATGAACCTTCACAAATTATGAAGGTCCCTCCTTATCCAGACCAATTGGTAATTGAGAAACCTACCACCCGACTGGAATTTGACATTTTGAATGAATTGAAAAATACTTGTGTCAAGATTCCCTTGCTTCAATCCATTAGAGGCATTACAATCTATAGTAAGGTAGTCAAACAATTGTGTATCAAGAATCCAGGTAGGAATCAAAAGGACCCTCCTACAGTACACTTGGTAGGAGGACTCTCTGAGTACATATCAGAGCAGCCAAAGTTAGCAAAGTATGGGAATCTAGGAAACCCTGTAGTGACCATAACTATTAAGTAGGTATCCATCAGAAACACTCTCATAGACCTAGGGGCAGCCATCAATGTTATGACCGCTACTACCTTGGAACAATTACATTTACGACCTCTTCTTTGACCTACCCCAACCATTTTGGAATTAGAAGATAAGACTAGGGTTATACCTGAAGGGATTTTAGATGATGTCATGGTTACTTTAGCCTCATGGGAGTACCCCGTAGATTTTCTTGTCATTCATTCAAAAGATCTTTCCAAAGGCCATCCCATTATTTTGGGAAGACCTTGGCTAGCCACAACCAATGCATTTATTAGCTATAGAGAAGGAGAAATGACCATCTCGAATGGTCTCTCTATCCATAAGCTCTCCATTTACCCTCAAGCTCAACCTATTATGGAGAATCTATGGTGGCTTGAATGTCCATACGAGAACGAAGACTGGGAAGAACCTGTATTGCCTAGTGACCATGTAAGGGAACTTCAGGAGCACATAACAGAAAATGTGTTAAACCAATTCATTTCTGCTATTACATGTGTGGATTTTCCATAGTCTTTTCCCCAATTTGAGTACATGTTTGGGGAATAATTTCAAGAACAATTAGACCCATCCATTTTGTCTTCGACATTTTTTATTTTTGAAATAAATGAGTCTGCCATGTCTTATACTATGCCCTACGAGATTTGTCCAGGGAAATTTTTACATATAAACTCTGGGCTAGATATAGACCAATAGAAACAGTTAGTAGATATCCTTAAAGAAAAAACATGAGAATTTTCCTTGGAATACACTGACATGAAGGGTATACACCCTAACACATGCATCCATCACATATATACCCAGGGGGAAGTAACACCTGTTAGGCAATCCCAGATAAGGATGAACCCAACACTCAAAGACATAGTCAAGGAGGAGATTCAAAAGTTGCTAAATGTCAGATTTATCTATCCCATCTCTGATAGTAAGTGGGTATCCCCACTTGTAGTGGTTCCAAATAAAGTGACCAGGAAATAGAGAATCTGTGTTGATTTCCGGGAACTCAACAAGGCCACTCTAAAAGACTACTTTTCTCTTCCTTTCATTGACCAAGTTAGAGATACCTTGTCAAAAAAGAAGTATTTCTCCTTTCTATATGGGTACAACGGGTACAACCAGATCCTTATAGCACCCAAGGACCAGGACAAGACTACCTTTACTTATCTTTGGGGCACCTATGCCTATAGGGTATTACCATTTGGATTGTGTAATGCTCCTACCACATTTCAACGAGCAGTATTAGGGATATTTGTCAATATTATTCATGATTGTGTGGAGGTCTACATGGATAACTTCATAGTCTATGGCAACACTTACCAAGAAGCCTTAGAAAACTTAGAAAAATTCCTCATCATATGCCGGGAAATGAACCTATCTCTAAGTCATGAAAAATGCAAAATGTTGTTAACTAAAGGAGTGGTTCTAGGACATCATGTTTCATCTGAAGGATTAAAAGTCAATCCTGCAAAGATTGAGGTCATTATTAGACTTCCACCCCCCAAGACTCAGAAAGAGGTGAGAATCTTTCTTGGACATGCCAGATATTACCGACAGTTTATTGAAAATTTTACAAAGATTGTTGCACCTATGTTTGGATTATTGATAAAAAGATGTTGATTTTTTTTGGACTGAGCAGTGCCAAACTGCCTTTGAAACCCTGAAATCCAAGTTGTATGTGGCACAAGTTCTTAGAGGGCCCAATTGGACACTCCCATTTCATATATCCATTGATGCCTCCGACACTGCAATCAAAGGGGTATTAGGGAAGAAAGAGGAACAACAGTTCTATCCCATTTATTTTATAAGCAAGAACTTGTCCCCTGTCGATTTGAACTACACAGTCACCGAGAAGGAATTATTGGCAGTTGTTCATGCTATTAACAAATTTCTTCATTACATTACAAGTTATGAAGTATTTGTACACACCGACCATTCCTCCATTAGATTCCTCATGAATAAACCTATAACTAATGCCCGAGTGACTAGGTGGCTCTTGTTATTGCAAGAATTTAATATTGTTGTTCTTGACCAACCTGGAAAGGATAATGTAGTAGCTGACTTTCTTTCTCGAATTAAAATGAGAATGATGATATCCCTGTAGATGATAGTTTCCCAGACGAGCACCTCTTTTCCCTCTCTGTCAATACCCCATGGTTTGTGGATATGGAAAACTATTTGGCCACTAGGAAGTTACCGTCTCATTTGTCACCTCATGAAAAACGGAAAATTATTACACAAAGTGCTAATTACTCTTGGGTTGGTCATGATTTTTTTCGCACAATTCCTGATTTGGTTATTCGTAGATGTGTCCGAGAGGATGAGGTACCTGATATACTATGAAGTTGTCATGATGGACCATGTGGTGGCCATTTCTCTGAAAAACGCACAACATATAAGGTATTACATTCAAATTACTATTGGCCTAGCATTTTCAAAGATGCTGCCAAGTATGTGAGAAATTGTGATAGTTGCCAAAGGATAGGAAGACCTATGTCATATGATGAAATGCCTTTGCAAACCCAAGTTATGATAGAACCCTTCAAAAAATGGGCCCTCGACTTTGTAGGACCAATTTCACCCATTTCCCGTAGGAAGAACTATATTTTGGTTTGTACGGACTATGTCACCAAATGGGTAGAGGCAAAAGCCCTATTCAGGGCCACAGAGAAGTCTGTTGTCTAATTTATAGATGAAGACATCTTTACCTGCTTCGGTGTCCCTCATGAAATTGTTATCAACCAATGCACTCAATTTACTTCCAAGATGATGAAAGAGCTAACAGTGAAATATGGGATTAAACATCGTAAATCTTCTCCATACCACTCGCAAGCCAATGGACAGGTAGAATCCACAAACAAAGTTATGGAAGCCATCTTGACCAATATTGTTCAGTTACATCACCGGGATTGGGCTGATAGGCTCCTAGAGGCTTTGTGGGCATACCGGACTACCTGGAGAAATACCACTAGGCATACCCCTTATGAGCTAGTGTACGAGAAACAGGTACTTTTACCTATAGAATTCCAAGTAAGGACCTTCCATATTGTCGCAGATTTAGGATTGAACCTGGATGAAGCTCAAAAGCAAAAATCCCTACAACTAAATGAGTTGGATGAATTCAGGCAAGATGCCATCCAACGAACGATATTAGTCCAGAACCAAAGAAGCAAGTGGCATGAGAATTTTATTAAGAAGAAGCACTTCCAGCCTGGTGATTGGGCCCTATTGTTTGATTCCTGATTCAAAACCTTCAAAGGAAATATCACCACCTGGTGGTTGGTCCCTTACAAGGTAGACATTGTATATGAAAATGGAGCTGTAAAAATTAAAACAATTAACGATGGACAAGTCTCCTTTGTGGTAAATGGACACCGACTTAAATTTTATCATAAGCCCATTTCCATGGAAGATTTTCTACAGGTCATGTCAACTGACAAGGCATTAGCCTTAATAGATGGGGAAATCCCCCCTTGTTCTTGAAAATTTTTTTGAATTTCCTACTGTATATATGTAAATAGTTTTTGCATTTTGTTAAAAAGGAAATTCTAGATATTTTTGTAAGTATTTATTTCACCAGGAGTACACAGTTTCAAGGATTCTTTCTTAAAAACATTGTTATACTTGAATTTTTTGTTGCTAAAGCATCAAATGAATATTGACTTACTATAGTTAGCCATATTTTTGCAAACATTATCATTTTTTAAGGCATTCTAAAGTAGTTTCTCTTGAAACTCTTCACCACTATATAAGGAAGTGATACCATAACTATCAAGCCTAGAGGTCTCTCGTACAGTTTTTCCAAGAAACCTGAGTAAGTGATTCAAGTGTCTTTAAAAAAAGAGTAACAAGGAAGTCTAATTAGTGGTTAGTCATGGAAACATCACAATAACTACAAAGGAAGAAAGTAAGTTGAGCCTAGAGATACCTTTCTAATCTTTCTCAATGGTACCATCCACTAGACACTAAATAACTTGATTATATCATATCTTTATATAGGCCATGTTCGCTTAAGTATCCCTTGCATAAGAAACCCTATACTAAAATCTTAAAAGATGGAGGGCCAGTCTCTGAGGGTTTAAGAGGCTAACCCATCAGGATACTGAACAGGTCTGTTGGCAGCAGGTACCAGCCTGTGGTATCACTAGGAAAACCTGTCAGAGTACTGAACAGGGTTGCTGGCAGCGGGGCATTCTACATAGCGAGGATGATAATCTGACAAAAATAAATACTAAATTTAAATTTGTCCTGATGTACGACATTACTTGTAGACAAAGATGACATGGAGTATGTGTGGTTAAGCTAAGGTTAATGAATCTCATAAACTTTCCATTGAGAAATGACTCTAAGACTATCTTGAAACTCTCTTGCCTACCTCTTCTTATCTATATATAGAATCTCTTATCCTATAGGTGGGGCCATCTTCTAACTGTCTCGTTAGACCAAGCTATGAAATTTTATCTTTACACTTGACATATTATAAATCTTCGGCTATTGGGGGATACTGACTAGTTTCCTATACCTTTGATTGTGAGGTGTCACAATACTTAGGTGTGGGGGAGGGGTTCATGAGCTGACAAATGATCATTGCCTAGAGAAGTAGGTCTTTGCAAGAATTTTTGTATTATTTCTATGATACAGGTTATTACAGTGATAGTCATGTTATTTTTGAAATGCTTAAACTCCTGTGTGCTATAAATTACTGAACACATACTTAACAGGCCACTCTTTATCGGTTTATCGTTCATTACAAGTTGCATGTTGTAGGTTTGATAATACATTTTATGCTTGCTATAACCCGTTCATTGTAGGTTTTTGACATTATATGTCATATGCCAGGATAATGAGTGAGCATGGAGCATTTTTCTTCTTCTCATTAACTACTGTGGTTGTCAAAAACACTTCTAATTGTAGGCCATCCATTATAAGAGGTGAAAATACACTTAACATGGGAATACTGGATGAAGTATTGTATGAGGTACTGGATGAAGTGTCATATGAGTTGCCGAACGAAGTGCCATTGCATACCAGTAACTGTCCTAGATTCCAGAGAGCCAGAATTCAATTACATTCAATTAAATTTGCTACAAACATTGATTAAAATATGCTTCATATGGTTATGATCAAACTTCCAAGTCAGAATACTTGGACATTGATCTAAATACGCACCAATACATTGCTCCCAAGCTTGCCATCGAATTCGAATTTCCCACACTTGGCAGCTCACGCGCACATGTGGGCAACGTACTCCACCATAAGAGCATCCAAAATCGGGTTGGGCACTCTATTATCTCATTTATCCTTGCCAATATCTCTCCTTTGTGTTAGTAAATCATGCCCAACCTATGCCATCTCATCCTCTGTTCAAATCGCACTCAGACCGTGCCAAATTTGTGCCATCTCTTGGCCTGTTCTTAACCCGTGCCTCTATGTGGATCAATTTCTCCCTTGCTTGGTGAATTAAAACTCTATCACAATGCCCAGGAGATATGAACCCTCCTCCTCTGCAGAATTGTTTTCCATTCCAAAATTCGCACAGTGCAGCGAAGTGTTTTTGCGTGCTGGTTGGGGGCCATTTTTGTTTAGCTTGCAGGGCCATGATGACAGCCTCTCTATGCAATTTGCAGTTGCTTTTGATGGTAATACAACACATGTAGGGTCTCTTATCTTTGAAGTCACAGAAGAGTCCATTTCTGCTGCAACAAAGCTCCCAAGAATGGGAGATAGATGGTTCAAGAATCATCAATTTCCATGCTCAAGTTACAACAGGGTGTTTAAGCCCGAATTCGAGAGCATTTCAGGAGAAAAAGGGTATGCTAAGGAGTGCATAAATCCATAATTGGTTAACCCCCTCATCATCATCACAAGGTTAATTACATGTGAAGGTAGATAGTCCACCTTCAAAGCTTGTCATTTTAGATTGCTGGCTCATTTTTTGTTCAACAAACCCTTAAACTTCCCCTTCTATTTTCTCAAAATCTTTGAGAAGATGTCCTCTAAAGTGAGGAAAAATGTGACTAACCCCCACAAAAGTCTCTTCCACCATGGCTTGATCAAGCTCCTTGTTCTAGCCGAGTTAGAGAAACAAGGGAAAAATTGGGATTCCTTTATCTACCAATTTGCAAACCCCCACTTGACAGTTAAGACCAACAAAAATCCACTTAGCCTAAAAACTATCTCTCCATCCAAGCCTCACTCTCCAAGAACTCCAAACTCCCTTGCACAAACCATTTTCTTTGTCGGAACAATACCAAAAGCTTGTTGATATCCCTACTTATTCATCGGGTAAAAAGACCAAGAGAAAAGACCAAAAGAAGCCCATTGTTGACCCCCCAATGCCTTCACTCTCTCTTTATCCTACATCTAAAAAACTTCAAGAAGTAATGCAGCAAGATTTTCCCATCATTCCTACAAACAAGAGGGGAGCCAATCGATTTGGTAAAGGACCCTTTCGGAAGAGTACCCAGAACACAAGAATCAAACCTTATGCAAAACCTCCACCTGCTTCGGATCTGATCCAAGTATCCTTCAACCTTGAGAGTCCTCATAAGAAACTTAGGGAAGTCTCTGCAGATGGATTAGAGCCACTAAGGAAAACAAAATTAGAACCTACCTCACCTTTCTGATCTCCCATCACTCCTACTTCACCTATTCCCCCTCTAGATCCTAAAACTGATAAATTGTCCACATTCCTCAAAGGATATAAGCCTTCCTCAAATATCATCGATTTTGTTCCAACCATAGAGCAGCTACAAAAATAAAACCATCAGCTTCTTCAACAGTTGGAAGAGAGGAAGACAATAGATGCACACCTTCATCATGACAATGCAGTCCTTCAAGAAAATGTTAACTCCCTTCAACGGTTGGTCAATGGGATGACCCAATCTAACCGCAGCCTCGGAGCACAATTAAAGAAACACAAGAGGCACAAAGCTAAGTCTTCATAGCAAGAAGGAGAGGCTTCCAAAGATGACCCTCCTCAGCAAGCCTAGTCACGAGGGATAACTTATTTTTGTTTGCAGTGGGATTTGGGTGTGGGGGTAATGTTGGGCCCGAGATATGATCATTTTCATGACGTTATTATACACTTTTTTCCATATGTACATATGCGTTTTTCATCTTTTAAAGGAGCTTTTTGAAGAATTTTATGATAAAATGGTATAATCGGTATAAGGTACGTGTGATTCATGTTTAATGACTAAATCAAGTTTAATTCATCATGTTCTAAGATTTCCAAGAGTTAATTCATGTTTTCTTGTTGTTACAGGACAAAACGCACCATGTTTCCAATTCCAGCACTTGATCTGGCACTCGTTCCAACACTTGTTCTGGTACCCGATCTGACACTCGTTCCAGCACCCAGTATTGCACAAAAACACAAGGTGAGTTGGCGATTATGGAATTGGTGGCCAGTGATGGACAAATCGGGCACATGGGTTTTCTTCATGATCGCCCCCTCCAGCTACTAACCTTAAGACAACTCAGTTTCAGTTGTCTAAAGATGGTGATTATTGGTTTGCTCCATTTTGTTAGTTATGGCATCATTTATTGTATTTTTCCGAATTTAGAGGTGGTTCGACCCTCCTGTGGTCGACCACTTGGGTTGTAAGCTTATAAATATTGTCAGGATGGTCATTAGATAGTTAAGCAAGTATAAGAACCATTGTATTGGAGACAAACTCGTTTTTCTCTGTTTTTAGTTTTACATTGCCAAAATTGTGCCAGAACTATGTTTTCAAGCTTTCATGGTGAATTTGGCCTGTTGAAGTTCGTGGTGTTCTTGTAAGAGGTAGCCACGACTTGTTGGGGGGGCCACCAGTAGTCTGGTGATTGTACTTATGTTTATTTACGCATTTCTTAATTTAAATTGCTCTTTCTTACTTCCTGTATATGCATGTTTTTATTTAATCAATTAGTTTGTTGTAGCTTACTGTTTTACTTCTCTTTTGCAGGTTAGATGATGATATGTGTTAGCATGTGTTGATTTTGTAGATTAGAAAAGGCTTGCAAGTATCCATACTAACCCCAAGTCTCTCTCTCACTATACTAACCCCGCATGTAGTTAGATGTTAAATTGTGCTTTCTTTTATAATTTTAAGTCAAGTTTAGAACAATTTTTTTAATTAGAACAGAACATAGTTTAATTTGGGTTTCTTTTGACAAAGATCGATGGATGGATAGATTTACTTCCAGTTTTTATAGTTTCCTTATCTTAGTTTTACATAGATTTCATTTACTTAGTTATTGGTTAATGTAATTGTCAATTTACTTCTTAATATCATAGTTTAATTTCTTTTTTTAATTCATTTTATTATCATAGTTTGAATGGTTAAAATAGACATAGTATAGTTTTATTTCATGCAATTTCCTTTCATAGATTAAAATGCAATTAAATTTATTAGTTAAATAATGATGATCTCGTTATGTTGTTGATGGTTTATACATGAATATGCAAAGTGTTTAACATTATCTTTGTCATGGATAAATTCTCCTTAGATTGTTTAATCCATACCTTTCATTTTGCCATTGAGATTAGTGTTGAGTTTATATCGTTGGAATTGTCCTTTGTTGTCAAGTGTCATCGAGATATCATCTGTCACCACCAAAGGCATTCACACAACCACTGCATTACATTTGAGTGTTTCATAGATTAAAGATAGTTTCTTGCTTTCGTAGATTAGAAGAGATAGTTTTTTTGTTTTCATAAGTTTATAAAATAGTCTTATTTGTTGTTGTAAGATAGATAGACTTTGCTTTGATAGATAGTAGTTTGTTATCATAGATTAAGAATTAGTTGTTAGTCTTTCTTTCTTTCATTAGAATAGATTTCCCTTCATGCTTTGCATTGAGCATTTAGATTTCCTTTCACGCATTAGAAATAGTTTTGCATTAGGCATTTAGTCCACTTGCCTCTTAGGCTAGATAGTTGTTCAATGAGAAGTTTTTCTTGCAGTAGTTAGTTGTCTTTGCTTACTTGTCTTTTTCTTTCATAGGTTAGTTAGGTGCCTTTCCTTACTTGTATTTTTCTTTAGTAGGTTAGTTAGGTGTCTTTTCTTACTTATCTATTTTCTTTAATAGGTTAGATAGGTGCTTTTGCTTACTTGCTTATTTATTTTTTTTCATAGGATAGTTGCTCATTGAATGTAGGTTGGCAAGTTAAAGAAGTTTTCTTTTGTCATTTGCTTACTATGCTTGGTAGTTTGATTTTGCTTATTGTTTGCTTTACATAGAGTTTTCATTTTCTTTCTTAGTAACTATCTATCAATCCTTGGCCCAAAAGTACTTAGGTTACCTAGCTTCAAGTTGCTTTGTAGGGTTTTCTCATTAGATAGGTTTGCTTGAGTAGATTAGCCTTAGATAGCTACCTTCCTTAGTTAGACTATACTACTACCAACCTTTTACCTTTGGCAAATATTTTTCTACAACTCTAAGTTTACTTACCCTTGATTGACAATTTAATTAAGGGTTTTTACTGTGTTTTTAGTGCATATATAACACCCTCGGTGGACACAGACTTTCCTTTTCATGAAGATAAACTATTCAAAGAAGAAGGAGTAAGAAGGGTAAATACCTTTTACCGACATTTGTCCTTGTTCGATCTAGGCTGATCTTGATCTCCAAGTTCTTCAGAAGGTCCTGAAATACAATAAGCAACAACAACGATACTTCCTACTCTACCATGATTAGCTTCATAATGGATCTATGAAAGACACAAGTTCATGAAATGTACGCAAACTTTAAAGGAAACAATCCAAGCATAGATTTATATTAATGAAAACAAAGTGAGATGCTTACATCCATGAATGTAGGTGCAGTAGCTTCACCAAGCTCTCTTTGTCCAAACCCTTGCTCAAATAATCCACACAAAATGTTGATGCTTCAATGATATCTCCCTTATGAGATCATAAGTTTGATTCTTTACAATGTCTCCCCTTTCACCATGGAGAGGCCTCCTTATATAGGCTTGAGAGGCCTAACCACTTAAGAGATTATTGGGATAAGTTGAGGATTCTTCTCCTTTAGTTGTGGATCTTCCCTAATATCGATCCTTGGCCTCAGATCTAAATCCAACCAACTCCAGATATGAAGGGATTCTTCCCTGATTTCCCTCAACAATCCAAAAATTCGCTCAAAAAAGGCCAACGCTCCCTCAAAATGGGGCACAGAGCATTGGAACGCTCCCTCAAAATAGGTCACAGAGTGTTGGCACTCCCTAATAGTGTATAGGGGAGAATTGTCTTCCAAAATTAATTTTTTAGTGGTTTCTTAGTGGCAAAAGACTTGTACTCTTTGTCAAATGACTTATTCTCTTCAAAACCAGTCTTTTGAGGTGTCTTGTAAGTGTTCTTGATAATGTCATCCAAGACAAAACATAGGCAAGATGATAGTATGATATTTGCAACACTTGTGGGTGAAATGCGACACTTGCGGCATTCGGTAATGATAACACTAGGCCATCATCGCAATGAGTAATTTTGATGTGTAACAGATTGCCCCCCAAAGTGAAAAGTTAGAAGATGAGAACTGATGACTGAAGTAATTTGTAGACTTTTTCAAGCAAGGGTATGAACTCAGAGAACCTGATAGAAGCTGCACACAACCATCAAACAAATATTATGACATGTTTCAAACCCAAGGCAAGCATACCTATGCTTGAGTGATAAAGACTTTCAAGGTATGGTTGTCATAAAATACACTGCGGATCCATAATTCTATTGACAAAAAGGTATAGCCACTGAAGATACAATGTGGATCTATACTCCTATGACCTGAATTGATCGTAGCCACAAAGAATCCACAGTGGATCTATGAGATGAAAAGACATAGCCACGACCAATACAAAGTGGATCTACGTAACAATATATGTGTCAATCTTCAAAACAAACTCTGTCGCAACCTGGGAAAAGTATATATCAGAGTGATTACTCAACCTAGGGTCTTCTTACCGATCCCGATGTAGTAAAAATCTAACCATGTGAATATATGTCCTAATGTCGAACATGGCAGAAACCACTTGATTACTGGTCAATGAGGTAAACTGTTAACAAGCGTGAGGGAAATCACCATTGATGTCAATGATTCCCAAGGTACTCTAGTACATTCCAACGAATGTGAATGGATGAGTTGAAGTCGAACATCCATGGAATCATCCAATCAAAGGTAAATGATGTAAACCCATTGTCAGACGCAAGGAGGCCTACCATTGAGGCATGTAGGTCCCAAGGTACTAACTAGTTTCTAAGTCTAGTTCCCAGATAATGTGCTGAAGTCGACATGAATAGACTCGTCAAAGGAGGGCCTTGGTGTATCCCCCATCAATGACACGAAACTGACACAGAGATGTAATTGGTGGATCTAATGAACATGCACTGACACAGGTATTGAAACAAGAATTTGTGATGGTTGACTCTTGAGGCAGATACTTCCCTTGAACACTGAGGCATGATAGTAGAAACTTGACAAGGACCAAAACTTGATAATGCAGTGGATACTGTGACTTTTTTTGGGTGACCCAAAGGAGTAAGGAAACTCAAAGGATTGGTTCAGTGCAGAGGTTCAGCGGATTGAAATGCATGCAAAGACAAAATGTCGTGCTCAAGGGTGAATGTAAGGATTACTGGTAATGTTCTCAAAAACTGATTGGCTTGCTTCCTTCAATTTTTCCCCCATCCAGATAGACAAGTACCTATTTTTAGTTTAACGAGCTCGAGGAGGGTAACACATGCTCGATATAACTCACCTTCGGTAAGTCCCTCTTCCTTTGTTTAACGAACTAGAAGAAGTAAGGGTTTGGTCCTGTATGGGCCCTTCAATGTATGATCGTTTAACGAGTCCAGATAAGGTAAACTCGGTGGTTTTTCATATTTAGAGAGTCTGAAAATGACTTAAAAATGAATCCAATGTGGTCCTTTTTCATAATGTTAGTCTTGCGAGGCCAAAAAAGAGAGAAATTATCACTCGAAAGATGCCCTTTCAAGCCTTTTAATGAGTGGGAAAGGAAGCAAGATCACTCAACAATATTTTCACATTTAGAGAGTCTGAAAAGAGCTTAAAGACGATTCCAAGGGGTTCCTTTTTCGTGTATCCATGTGGGTCTGAAAAAGAGATCAAAGTTTACTCAGTGTGTTCTTATGTTTTTGAGCTTGAGAACGAACTAAGACTATGCTCATGAATGTGACAAGATGAAAAAATGAACAAAACTGCTATGAAACCTACCAATAATGTCAAAACTGCATCCCAAGGGATTAATAAGACCTCCAAAATATTTTTAAAACCCAAAAATAACTATATCTTAGGAAAAAATGAATTTAATAATAGTAAAATGGGGTAAAAAATATCATTTACCATTTCATTTGTGCAAAGATTTGTAGTAGTGGAGAATTTGTGCTTTGGAGGTGAATCTTGCATTGTTCGGTGCCGGAGTTACGATCAGCTATTTTCCTCACCATTTGGACCAGGTTGGTGCTCTTCTTCCTTTCTTTCATTTGTACGGTTCAAATTTTGTTTTAAGGCAATAATTAGATACAAAAAATGATGCCCTGGGTTGGCCCAAGCGCCCCAAAAGGCTCGGCACTCCTCTAGGATGAGTGGGGGAGTGATGCACAATTTGGAAAATTCCCCTGCAAGAGAATGAAAGGCATGCCAATGCTCTGATGTAGTGGTGGAGAGGGCGTTGCCCAAAAACACAAGAAAAAATGCCCAAAATTTGCCAACGCTTTCTCAAAATGTGAATGGTGCGTTGTCAGTTTCTAGAGCTCTATGGTGGCTACTTTGGGATGCATTGGCACACTTATGTGCATATGAAAGGGGAATTGGCCTCATAGACAAAGAAAACCAATTTTGGGGGGATTTTTAAATTGCCAAAAAACGCGACTAATGAATTTTGGTTGTTGATGATTGCAGGTGACTTCGGAAATAATCATGATTGAGTAGAAAGAAAGAGAGCCTGAGATCGATGATGTGGTCACCTTACAAAGTCCCTGAACACAGGCCACATTGAGGAATTGAAATCTCCTCAAGTTCTTCAAAATGCAAAAAATGAAGAAAGAGATTCTTCTTCTCGAGAATATGATCAGGTTATGGAACGTCGCAGAACAAGGGTTCCAAATTGGAACACAAATTCTCACCATCGAGTTGGAAGATGTATACTTACTGACTGACCTCTCAAAAAGAGGGGCTCACGTAATTTTATCAGGACAGAGGGCACTTCTCGCGCCTGTGGATGAGTACCTGGCAAACCATTGTGTCCTAGGAGCGATACTGGTGGGAGGTAGAATCGCAATCAAAGACATCAGGGATCTACCTCTTTGGTCCATTCTATTTTCCATTACGAGTATAGCGGGAAGTACCAGCTCGCACCTAGTTTCAATATCACAGGTGGCCTATGGTTTACAGTGTCTATAGCCAACACTGTTTAACTGGAGTGCAGGGTTCCTTCAGAATGTGAAGGAGCAGATTACAAGATGTAGAGCAGGGCAGCAAAAGCAGTTCGGATATGGTTCATTCTTGGTTTCATTCTTCTTAGAACACATTCCTCAGATGCAACCTCAAATTGCATTAGCAGTACGACCAGTGGGAGAACCACGTATGGAGTGATGGACTAGCCTGTCTCCGAGACTAGGCTTAGATTCATAGTTCAAATTCACTGGTGATTTCTTCACTTGGTTGAGATGCCAATTGATCGTGATAGAAGAATTTCCATACGCCGGAGTGGATTTCCAAGGAAGCATGGAACTGGTCCTTCCAAATGGGGTGGATTGGGACGCGTCAGGTAAGAAACCAAAAAAGATCATGTCAAGTGTTTTTTTTATTTGAAAACTTATGTTATTTTTTGGGGGTACATAAAAAATTTCCTAATGGATGTATCGTTTCATCATGCAGACAGGGGAGCAACACGTCCGAAAGAGATACCGGCATTGGGGCGTCACGGGGATGCTCAGGTAGTAGTAGCGGCAGGGGGTCTCCAAGAGGTGGAGACAAACCTCTGTGGTCTTACGACGAGTATCCCTCCTCTTGAGAGGGAGAAAGTACCCTTGCACTTGCAGAGACACACAATGGGAGTCTCTGAGAGTATTAACTCTTTCCTGAGACGAGTATCCCATGTGTTGGTGTGCTACTTGAAGCACAATTTGGGGTGGGAAGATTAGGACCTCACTGATAATTTTTGTATAGTCTTTATGACGATGTTATGGGCATGAGGGCCCAACATTTTGCCTATCTATCTACCATTTTGATGTAATCAAACATTTTCAGTCACATCGTATATATATACATTTCCAAGTTTTTACAGTGCCAAATGATTTTCAAATAATGATGTCTTTTATGTGATGTGTTTTAATTTACATGATGATATGTGATGCGATTTATTTCCTTTATGAAAACTTATCTATGTGCGAGATACCTATCCATGATGTAATTAGCTAATGAATATGAAATGGTATTAAGTTCTCTTGGTATGTGTCTGTATTCGATAAAATCAAACATTCGTTCAATATGACGAACTCGTAAGTGGAGACATAGTAGGATAGGATTGCGAATATCATAGATTCGATTAAGTTGATAGACCACGAGTTGGGAGTCTAGGTTGACGATCATGTGAGAAACGCCTAGGGAGGAGGCTTCGGTTAAAAGTCCAATGACAACATGATATTTTGACATGTTATTAGTTTTCAATCCTAATAAAATACCTCTGGAACTCACCAAATCGTCAGAGTGGTAAATGACCCAAGCTGCAGAAGTAACGTTCTGGGTGTGTCGACTAGCGCCATCCACAAACCCGACAAAGATAGGAAAGGAATATGTCATATGTGCATGAAAACACAATACACAGTATAAGTGGCTAAGGAAAAAAATCGAGCATTCAAAAGGAAAAGACACATCAAACTAAAAATACAATAGTGTACAAAGCATGTATGCTAGATGTTCTATGCATAGTACTTCTTAAGGTAAATCTTGTTCTAGGGCTCACCCAGGGAGATTCCTTTGTAGTCAACTAGCTCGTAGGTGCCTCTATGTAGAACACGTTTCACGATGTAAGGACCATGCCATAGAGGTTCTAACTTCCCTGTCCCTAACTTATCATGAGCCTAGTCATAAACGAGGACTAGGTCTCCTTCTGCAAAAGCGCGAGGATGGACGGATTTTTTGTATTGATTCTTGATTCATTTTTTATATGTCTCATTGACAAGAGTAGCATCATGATGTGTTTCATCCAACCTAATCAAGTGTAAGAAACGTTCTTCTTCAACAGAAGTGTGGGGCAAGAGTTCTACTTTGAGTTTCAGCAAGGGAATTTCACACTCGATTGGTAAAACAACTTCTATGCCATATACTAGCTAGAAGGGTGTGAATCCAGTAGTGTTTTTACTGAGGTCTGATAAGACAAGAGAGCAGAGAAAAGTTGTAAATGCCAAGATTTCTTGTTTTCCCCTACCATCCATTGGATCATGGTTTTAAGGACCTTGTTTATAGCTTCAACTTGTCCATTAGCTTGAGTATAATACGGGGATGAGTTTTCATGGCGAAAACCCAAATTGGCATGCAACTCACTCTTCATCTGGTTTTGAAAATGTGAACCACGATCAATGAAAATGGCTTGTGGAACACCAAAGTGAGTGATTATGTGGTTAAAAAAGAAAAGAGTTGCAGTACGACCATCATTCAGAAAGGTAAGCATAGCCTCAACCCATTTTTTAAAGTAATCGACGATGACAATTATATAATCGTGTTCCCCGACTGAGGTAGGATTACACTGCATGAAATCAATGCCCCATTTGGCAAAGGGGTTGATGGAAATAATGGGATGCAGCGGAGTGGGGTGGGTGCGTGCCTTTTTGTGAAAAACTTGGCAGGGTGGGAATTTTTTTACTACCTCAATGCAATATTTGAAAATAGAGGGCCAAAAGTAGCCATCACGTAAGATTTTCTAAGCTATAGCCATCCTAGAAAGATGACCGCTACAGACTCCAAGGTGATATTCATTAAGAATGCGTTCAACCTCTTCATGAGTCAAACATCGTCGTAGGATAGTATCAATACCATGGCGATACAAAGTTTCACCGACGATAAGGTAGTGATGAGAATGATGGCGAATACGCCAATGTTCTTCACAAGAGATATCAGGCTGAAAACGTTGGGTCTAGATATAAAGAAGGATATCTCCATACCAAGGGTTGGACGTGCTGATGAGGAACAGAGTCTCATCGAGGAGAGAATCTCTAGGCTTAGTATATTCATCAGTATGTGGAAAGTCGCAGATAATCTCCGCAAACACCAAATATTTCTTAGCTTTAGACTTAACAAATTCAAGATCGAATTCCTGAAGGATGACGATCCATTTAGAATATTTTCCCCCAAGAACTTGACGTTTCAGAATTTGATACATGGGGTTTGAATCCGCGATAACGGTGGTGGTGCGTAGAAAAATGTAGTGACAGAATCTCTGGACAGCGATGAAGACTACCAAAGCCAACTTTTCAACATGTGAATATCGGAGCTCAGGACCAGATAGACTTTTTCTCAAATAATATATCATGTGTTCCTCACGGATAGGGTCCTCTTGAACTAACACCATAGCAATAGTGGAAGTAGAGGCTGCTAAGTAAAGGATATAATCCTACATATAGTTCGGAGGATGCAACATAGGTGCATTGGTCAATGCATGCTTAAGATCATCAAAAGATCGTTGAGCAGTGTCATCCCAGATGAAAGGGTGTCTTTCTGCAACAATCGCATAAATCCTTTGGTAATCTCAGCGTAGTTACAAATGAAATGGAGAAGAAAGTTTTCTTTCCCCTGCAAACTTTGGAGTTGTGTCAGATTATTAGGTGGAGGTAAAGCTAGAATAGCTCTAATATTTAAGGGATCCACCCGAATATCGTCCTTGGAGACAATAAAGCCGAGGATTTGGCCTAATTCGACAACAAAAATACACTTATGTGGGTTCAAATGAATGCGGTAGAACCGACATCAAAGAAAAATCGCACGTAGATGACCAAAATGGTCTGATCGACTAGATGAGTGGGTAGGTAAGTCATCGAGGTAAGTTTCTGTAATATATTTGATATCATGGAAAGCATATGACATGGCTCACTGGAATGTAGCACCAGCATTTTTAAGGCCAAATGGTAGTTTCCAATAGGTGAAATTTCCCCACGGGAAGATGAAGGTTGTCTGATGTTGTTCAGCAGGTAAAATGTCAATCTAGTTGTACCCTGAGAAACCATCCATGAAAGAGAAAATTACGCTACCAGCACAATTATCAATAATCTGGTCGATGAAGGGTGTAGGGAAGTTGTCTTTCGGACAAGCCTTATTGAGATCCCTATAATCAACACAAATGTGAATGGTCCCTTGTTTCTTAGCCACCGAAACAATGTTTGAAACCCATTCCATCAAGGGGACAAGATAAATGAAGCCAGATTTCAACAACTTTTCAACTTCTGCCTTAATGGGCGCAGTCTTCTTAGGATGGACCGGGCGGAGTTTCTGTTGAACAGGTTTGACACCTGGGTAGGTTTTAATCTCATGCACAATGATCAATGGATCGATCCCTGGCATCTCTTCATAGATCCAGGCGAAGACATCGCAAAATTCTTTAAATAAAGAGGTATAAGAGACCACTTCATTAAGTGAACAATTAGCACTGAGGTTAATGTTTTCCACGATACCTTCCTTGATTGAAATGTCGATAATGATCGTAGATGAAATGTTGCCCGAATTCCCTTCAGAAAGAGTATCTTGTGTGAGGATGGGAGATTGTGGAAAATCGATAACATCAGGAGGGAAGATAGAGTGTATGTCTTCTTGAATTTCTTCGAGAGGTGGAATAAAAGAGGATCGATGATGGCTATCATCCCAAGGTACATCGTCGATGCTAAGAATTTCCATAATAGATTCATCGGAAGGAAAATTTGGGAAATGTAGTCGATCGCAGATGACAAGGAATTTAACCACAATGGCATTGAGTAACTATCGGGTGCCAAGAGATGTTGGTCATCCGAGGAGGGAGAGGTGGATTGAATAGAAATGTATGAGGTTTTGGCTGTACGAAGTGGCATGGAATCACCTAATGCATCGAATTCCAACGAACTAGGTACAATCTAAGGGTTAGATGATTCCAAGGATTGGTAAACTGTAGTTGAAATCATATTGATTGTGGCAACATGATGTGGGGTGGGTGGAAGTGGTGTAGGGAAGGTACCCATAAGGCTAGAGTCTTTCAACAATACAACACCAATTCTTTCATTCGTGATCTTGTGATCTCCCAAGAATGGAATATTGTTGGTAGCGGGAGCGCGAGCATCGGGTGTACAAAAATCTAACTGATCGACAGTGACAATTTTGCCCTGATGAGGAAATTGCACACATCAAAATACTGATGAAGCAACGACATTCATAGCATAAAACCAACTTCTTCCAAGTAACAGGTTGTAATCGAGAGGAGAATCAACCACCTCGACATCAAAAGTAACATTTTTTCCACCTAACTAAATGGATAAGGACTATAATATTCCGTGAGGATGAAAACCTTTCCCATCAAATGCATGCAACATCATTGGGGATTTGTTAAGTTCAGGTGAATTCAATATTTTCTAGATGGCTAAAGACATGACACAAGTAGAGGCTCCCTCATCCAAAATAGTTCGGTGAATTTGTTGATTGTGAACAACAACATCAACTTGGAAAGAAAGTTGATGAGAGAGTTGAGATGTAAAATTATCCAAGTTAAACATGATATTGTTGGATGACTCAAGATCAAAAGCACCAATAGTGGCCAAGAGAGTTCTACGTTGACTGGGGCAGTGTTGTATAACTTCTAACACAGACATAACACACGGTTCTTGAGCCAAATATTCAACAATGTTGTAGTTCTGGGCAACACGTGAACTAGGATTAAAGGTATATTTATGGATAGTTCTCTTAGGAGGGCATAATATAGAGTTGAACGTAGGTTTCTTGATATGAAGCGATCCAGATGGAGGACTGACAGATGGAGGGATAACAGAGGATGGTGATGGAATCAGTAAAGAATCGTTAGTGACCTTTCCTTTGTCAAGTTTAACTAGTGTGTCGTAGGTCATAGAGAGGGTGGTTAAATCAATATCGTTAAATAGATATATATGGGAACTTGTCGAGGCTTCATCATGAGAAGGGTGGCTGGAATTGCCCCCTAGAGAGGGAGTTTGAGAAACCATAGATTGTTGTTGAGGAAAAGGCTGAGTAAGCATGGTGGGTTGGGACTTCCCCTTGAAAAGTTTGGCCACTTCATCGCGATGTGGACAGTCTCGAGTGTAGTGATCGTCACCACAAATAAGACATGGGAAATTAGGTTTCCATTGTGGTTTATTTTCGTTAGCAGGTGATGGGTTTTGAACTTTAGGTTGTTCATTGTTATTATTCTATTTTTTTTTGTTCTTTGTATTTTTCTTACCCCCAGATTGTTGTGAAGGGGCATACTGAACTGCATTCACCTTAGAGATTTGGGTATGAGAGGAGGTAGAGGAGGGTGCGGTTGAACTAGGAGTGGATGTAGAAGTAGATCGAGGTGTAGCTCCAATCGACTGGGATGAAGATTGAGTCTTGACGGAACCAATAATGCCATCCACATGCGATGAGGATGAAGGTTTGGATGGATCGTTAGTGGCACTGGTAGCATTTGGAATCAACTCATATAAAGTACCAGACTATGAATAAACCAAATCTAAGTACTGGGCCCTGGAAATAGCTTCTTCTTCAGTAACTACGCCACCCATAGTGAAGTCACGAGCAATCAGGGGTAAAAGTGATTTGGTAAACCATTATGCCAATAATTGGTCAGGAATGATCACTTTGATCAACCTTTGTCATCATCTCCACTCATGAATATGATCAGAGATATGCACGGAGTTGGTCTGACGAAGGGAGGTCAAGAGTTCGGTACCCGTCTTGTATTGAATGGGTAGTTGAAAGTGTGTGAGGAAGGACATGGCAAGGGAGTTGACGTCTTAGAAAGAACCATGTGGAAGTTTAATATACCACTTGGTTTCTGAGCCCATGAGTGTTCACTAGAAAAGACGCAAATGTATAGAATCGTCCATTAAAGAATTTGATGAACACCACAAATGGAAAATCATCACATGGTTATTTGGTTCTTCTCCAAGTTTACCATCAAATTTTGGAATATCAGAAGGGAGTTTAGCTGGAATCACTGGCCAGAAAGGATAATGCAGAATAGGATCATTGGTCAACCGAGACAAGTCCGGGAGATCCAGAGTAGCAAGAAATGGTAGTTGTCAATTAACCTACGGGTGATAGTGGTGTGGCATAGGGACACCAGTAGGACCGTATACTGGGTTAGGTGGATAATTGTAACCAGTGAGTCCTCCTGCATAGGGTTGTTGCTGACCAAAGTAAAGAGGATTCGAGGAGGGTTGAGAAACATGTGCGAGTGGAGGATAAACAGATGGGTTTTGAGGTTTATAAGTTGGATTTGGTGTTTTCCCATAGGGTCCCTTGAGAAATATGAGGTTGTTGTAGACCTTGAGGATTATGTCCCCCAGAGAATTGTGGGTTCCCTGGGAAAGGGAATTTCCATGGATTGGGTGATGTAGACACATTTTGTCCAGAAGGTCGATGATGGGATCCAGTTTGAGGCTTCCCCATAACATGAGGTTTCCCTCTGAATGGAGGTTTCCCTCCAAAAGGAGGTTTCCCCCCAAACAAAGGTTGCCCTCTAAAAGGATGTTTCCCCCTAGCACAAGGTTGAGTCCCTGGAATTTGGAAACTAGACATAAACGACTGACTGGTCTCGCTTAATGGATTAGAGCCACCAAGACCAGTCCCTCCAGGTTGTTGTATAGGTATAGAACTTATGAGTATAACTTGGGTAGTGTTAAAAATGGAAGAATTCAGTGCTCTGTACCCAAGGGGAAGTGACGAGGAAGGCCTAGATGATAGTGTTGTACCAATGGGAACTTGGCTAACCACCACATTACCAGTGGGAATAGTCACAACGTGAGGGACCATCGTTGAATGGGCCATCAGGAGAGAAATAGTGGAACTTGGACCAACAGATAGCATGTTCGGACCAATGGATGGTGTGGTTGAAATAATGGTTGTACCAGTAAAATGATCTAAAGGTATGGTGTAGGTAACAGATGTTTTGGGTATTTGGGATATAACAGGTATATCAATACCTATTCCTAATCCATAAAGGTCTTGCACTGTGCGAGGTGTGCTTCGAACTATGTCAGCAGTCCAAAGGGGGTCTCCGACTTGGGGGCCCAAATGAGACTCGATCGGAATGTCAGAAGGATCAATGACAACAAGTTCTCTAGATGAATTCAGCTGGATAAAACTCCTTTCATATCCCACAGGAATGCGGAAAGCCTCCATAGAATCTGCAACAATTCAAAAAATTTCTAAAGAGGTGGAAACTTTCTCCTGTGAGGTTATAATGTCGTGGACCTCGCTATGTTGAGGAGAGCCCTCCGTAGAATGAGGGGGTAAAGGGGTATAATATTCCATATTTTCTGGGGGAATTCCCTATACCCTACATGAACAACGTGGAGGGTCGATGTTGGCAGAGAAAATTCGATGGAGAAAATCTATGGTCAACTAACGAAAAAGAAACCACATGCACTAATCAAATCTAGGAATCAAACCAAGCAAACAAAACCTTATCTCGGTGACTGTACTAGTTGGTGATGAAATCCAACGTCACGTGATCAAGTCAAGGAGGGGCTAGGATATGGTGGAATGGGTTACGATAATGACCTGCTTAACGAACTTGTTCCTTGGTGCAAGATTCCATGTAGTAATTGTGGATTTCCCTCCAAGGATCCTGAGTGAGTTTGACCAACGTCTATTTAAGGTACAGTGAGACTTCCCTTCACCGTCACCTTGTGTAAGTACCTAAATATTATGGCTACTAAGGACACCAACTCACAGTCATCCCCTGGGCAGGTACATTAGACAGTCCAGTCTGAACGTATGAGCAGGATAACAAGTCTGAAATCCTTCGAGAGAACTGAGGACAAGTGGACTGGTAGAACTCCAAAGGACCTTGAATGGATTCGAAGTTCACAAAGCACCAAGACCAAATGAAGCCAGCTAAACCTCAAGAAGAACCCTCAATATACAATCTGACCGCTACAAACAGTTGAACCATGGAAGGATAATCTCTGCATCTCTCCTGAATGAGACCTCGTGTGTAACCCCTGTGTGAGAGGGGGATCCCAGAAAGCCTATACGATAATTGGATTTTCTCTTTCTATTGCAAGATGCTAATGTTTTTTTTTAATAATTTGGAGAGTTTTACTCACAGCCTAATCCAAAGTGCTAATCCTAGTCTAATGTTGGTGGAAGATTCTAAAAACAAAATGTTCAAGATAAATTTTAATTGGCGTTAATTTTGCAGTTGTTCTTTACTCAAGGGTGTATGAAAGTGAAATTGATGGTATTATGACTCAATCCCCAAAAAATGTATAAGAAATGATAAACAATATTTTATTTCAATGAATGCATATTTAAGGGAAGAAGAAAAATGTTCTTTTCATTGTCAAACACTAGTATGCAGTATCCTCAATCAACATTTTCTCAATCAAATCTAGTATAATGCTAAAAATCTCTTAGAATGTTGATCTAATATCCAAAAACAATCATAAAAAATGTATCCTTTTGCTTTATGTGTGAATGATAATCAATCTAATGTAAATCTTATCATGTCATTCAGACTTTAAGATCAACGAGATTTAGACAATCAGAAACAAGTTTCACAAAAACAAAACACACTCTCGTCGTGATTAAACAAGAAAAACAAAGATAACAAAACTTGCAAAAAGAAAACCAAAAACTCAAAAAGAAGGAAAAAGGCTTGGACAATATGACCTCAAAGATCAAATGGAATGGTGCATAGACCTTTGAATTTCCTCACAAAAGCTTCCACTCAGTCAGATAAGTGAGAGGAAAACAGTAAGTTGACTCTGAACCGTCAAAGACAAAGAGTGCTTTCAAGGTAAGGAAAAAAATATCAAAATTCCAAACAAAAGGTGGTCAATTCTCAGAAAATAGAGTGTTGAAGGCCAAGACCAAGATGTACTAAGGTTGTAAGACTCTTGAGCAATCACCAAAAGAAATAAATGAACTCAGATAATGAAACCCTAGAACATTTTTCACAGAAAAGGGGAAACACTCTGGTGTAAAGGGCACCAGGGCGTTCCAACGCTCTGTGTAATACCAACAGGGAGTGCTAGTGCTCTGGTAGCAAAGGCAGGGGAGCGTTGGCCACTAAAAATTCATAAAAATGCCCAGAAAACCAAAAAATCAAGAAAACTCAGACAATCAAAGAGGATAGGATGAAATAAAAGGCCAATCAACATATCCAATAATCAGAGACACGGTATGGAGAAGGTTAAAAAATGAGCAAAGGCCAAACCAAGACCTAGCAAAAGGAAACATAAATCAAGGTCCCTCCCCAATGGAGTCGCCAATTTCTATTACAGGATAATTCCCTTGCGGACAAGTGGATATCCTCTTGGATACTAAACCCCTCTGACCAAGATAGAAAAGTGCTATTGTGGACACTGACTTTCCTTTGCATGAAGCTAAACTATTCAAAGAAGAAGGAGGAATAAGGGTAAATACCTTTTACCGATGTTTTTCCTTGCTTGATCTAGGCTAATCTTGATCTCCAAGTTCTTCAGAAGGTCTTTAAATACAATGAGCAACAACAATGATACTTCCTACTCTACCATGATTAGCTTCATAATGGATCTATGAAAGACACAAGTTCATGAAACGTACACAAACTTTGAAGGAAACAGGCCAATCATAGATTTATATTAATGAAAACAAAGTGAGATGTTTACAGCCATGGATGTAGGTGCAATAGCTTCACCAGGCTCTCTTTGTCTAGACCCTTGCTCAAATAATCCGCACAGAATGTTGATACTTTAATGATATATCCCTTATGAGATCATAAGTTTGATGCTTCACAATGTCTCCCCTTTCACCATGAAGAGGCCTCCTTATATAGGCTTGGAGAGGCCTAACCACTTAAGGTATTCTTGGGATAACTTGAGGATTCTTCTCCTTTAGTTGTGTATCTTCCCTAAGATTGAGCCTTGACCTTAGATACGAATCCAACCAACTCCAGATATGAAGGGATTCTTCCCTGATTTCCCTCAACAGTCCAAAAATTCACTCAAAAAGGGCCAGTGCTCCCTCAGAATGGGGCACAGAGCGTTGGAATGCTCCCCCAAAAGAGGTAATAGAGCGTTGGCACTCCCTGACAGTGTATAGGGGAGCGATGCCTTCCAAAGTTGATTTTTTAGTGGTTTTCTCATTGGCAAAAGACTTGTACTCTTTTTCAAATGATTTCTCCTCTTCAAAACTAGTATTTTGAGGTGTCTTGTAAGTGTTCTTGATAATGTCGTCTGAGACACAACATAGGCAAGACGACAGTATGATATTTGTGACACTTGTGGGAGAAATGCGACACTTGTGAAATTCGGTAATGACGACACTAGGCCATCATCGCAATGAGTAATTTTGATGTGTAGCACCTTTGTATCTCCTCGGGTGTTAACTATTGGTTCTGTCAAGGGATTGGAGTAATAAGTCGAAGGACTGTGTAGCTCGTTGCTATTCATTTTCAAAATTGTTTTTTTTTGGCCTGTGGTTGTTAATAGATGGTGAAATGGATATAAGTATTGGAAGATTGTCAACTCTCTGTGTTTTTGTTTAAAAGATAAGCATGCTTGTGTTGCCTCCATGCATTTGATTTTTGACAGAGCCGACTCAGACTCTAATTGTCTCTGCTCCCCTTGGGCACATTATGAGGTTTGTCAAGTGTCGGGTTAACAGTTAACGATTGTGGAAATTTAAGGAGACTTTCTCTCTCGTTTATAAACCCATTCCTTTTGGTCAAATCTCTATGAGGTCCTTCTGTGATGAATTTTTTAAACAAATTAAAACAGAAAGGAATGGTTGCATACAGTCGAGGGTTGTATTTCTATTCGTTATGGTTCAATCACTGTGTTTTATCCAACGTGGTCTTGATTGCATAAGAAGACACCTAGGTGAATTTTATCAAGCCTGATCATGGTTCTGGCAAGGTAAAAAAGTAATCCTTGTGTGTCAATTGACTTTTGTTCACTTCATATATGATATGGTTATATTGGAATTATCACGCAGACTATCAATTGTTTTAAGAAAAGGAATTTATATATGTTGATACGTACAGGGATCAAGCTCGGGGTTTATGTTTGGGTTGATTGTTATTATCAATTCAAGATTTCATTGATTGATATGATTAAAGTCATGTGTATGATCGGGCATGCTTTTAAGTCTGTCTACATTTTTGAAAGATACATGTGTTCTTTTAAATTGGGCCCGATTTTAATTGATGAACAATGACTGTTGATTGTTTATCATGGTGCATTATTGATTATCAGGGATAAAATGTTGAGCATATTGGTGTGCATGATTTGATTATTTTAAAAAAGAAAAAGAAAAAGGGATCATCGTTTTAATAAACAATATTGTTGAATTGGAAAGGTTTTTATAAGTTATAATTGCACATACTGTTATAAATTAGGTAATTTTGAGAAATTTAATTATTGAAACAACAAGTAGTTTTGTAAACAATTGAGGAACAATGAATGTTGGTCTTGGAAGTGGATTTTTTTTGGATTAATTTTGAATAGAGTTATGATTGTTGATTTATTTAATTTTTTTTATGAACATTATCCATCAAATTCCCTTCCATTTTATCACTTTTTCACTCAATACAAATCCTCTCATCATCCCAGATTCATTTTGCACACCCTACTCTTAAAATTAAATTAAAACTCTATATTACAGTGATTAAGAAATAGCACAGAGATGACTCACATATGATATGATTTGGTTATTGTTGCACAATCGATTTTTCAATTATGGTTGAGCAGTAATCATGTTATTACTCCCTTTCATTTTCTCACTTTTTTGCTCAATACAACCCCTCAGATATCCCAAAACCCTAATTCACCCACTGCTCATTGAAAATTATTGAATAAATTTTATGGATTGGATTGCATGGGTCTGATGTGATTGTTGAGCCAAACTTTGTTTCATATTAAGAGATGTCATGTATGGTTTGATTAAGAAGTTATTTGCTAATAAATGTTGTATACAAGATGACATTCTTCAATAGAGGAAGTCATGGCCAAAATAACATGGGCAAAGGGAATTGGAACAGAGGGCCTAGAAGGCCAAGATTCTCAATACATTTTGATGCAGATCCTCAAGAGTTAAACCAACTCTTCCAAGCTGGATTTTTCAATTGGATTGGACAAGGGGTAGTCCAACCTAGATGAGAGAGGCCTCCATTCCAACCCCATCTTGCCCCTGGTATCCATGTGCCCCCTTATGTTTCATTGCAACCTGAAGCCCCTGAGAATGACAAATGGCAGGAGATTGTTCACCCAACAGTCTCATAACATCATGGCTGGCCAAATTTGTCTCTACCTACTCCTCCTCCACCTACTAACCCAAATTTCCATATGGCCCATGCACACTCACCTGTATAGTCCTCCCACGCAAGAAAACAACTCAAAACCGAAGCCCACCATATGCATGATAAAGGAAAATTTGTTGCTTCCCCGTCCTCCCCTTCAAGTGATTTAGCCAAATATGTTTCATCCCACATGCACTTGAGAGATGATTGTTCTCATTTCATCAGTGAGATCAACCCTAAAGGCTCTACACAGCCTAAGGCTAATTCAAAGAAGTCAAAAGGAGATAGAAACAACAAAGGGAAAATTTCCTCTCAAAGTGGAAAATACAGTTTTTGATTTTCCTTTATTATTGTTTTATTGAGGACAGTGGACTGCTGAAGGTTTTGGACAACATACTATTTTTGGATATTTTTGATATTATATATTTGGATATGATTTGAAATATCATTGATATTTAATTTTCAAATTATGGAAATGATTATGGGAGCCACAAGGAGGGATGTGTCTGATTTATCATCTAGTTATGTTTATTTTCGTTAAAGAAATTAAAGGGAGTTACAAGGGGTCCCACCTACTAGTTATTATTTATTAAAGGACCCTTATTATTGTTATTATTATTAATTCTTCCCTTAAACTAAAATTTAGTTGAGTTTTTGTTAACTTAACTAAATGAAGTGGTTGAACTACTTCAACTAATTTGGAATGTATAAAATCCAAATTAGGAGGAAGACAAAGGGGGGGATAGAAGGAGAAAGCATACTAAGGTTTGGTCTTGAGTTTTATTGAGATAGTTCAATTTTCATTCATTCTTCAATTCATTAAAATCCTAATTCTCTTTTATGACAGTAGGGTCCTATTGTAGACAACAAGATTNTTGTCTGTTTATGAATTAAATTTCATGACTAATAAAGGATATTGTGTAGAGTCGAGTGGGCAACAATGTGTGGCAAGTTGATCTAGATTTTAAAGTTCAGTTCTTACTTCCTATTAGAGTCCTTTTGTATGGTTTTCATCGGGGATATCTGAGTTTGACTTTGGTCCAAACTCCCTCGGGATTTTTGTAAAGAGAAAGATTATTTTGATTTCTTGGATTCAAATAAGCGATTTCTATTCTGTCTCATATGTATTGATATGTGACTTGGTATTTTTGCTTTTGTCTCCACATTTACCTTTTGCATCTGTATTATTTAGAAAATGGTATAAAAATGTTATAATTTTTTGCAACAATCTTTTATTAAAAAATTAGACTAACCCCTTGTAATTAATACTTGTGGATTGGGAAACACTTTTTGAGGCTATAAACATAGGGTAACATTCCCAACTATATTGTATTATCCAAGCAAGATCCAAAAATTCTTGAGTAAGATAATTTCATATATTTTCCTCAACACAATGTACTTGATTGGCAGCCATGATTAGTTCATCCTGACCATGGGTATGCTCGTCTCAGAGAGATTATTATTGTTTTGCAGATAGCGACCTCCCGAACTCTTGTCCTAGGATCACTCGAATCCATGCCTTCCCACTAGTAAAGATATTGTAATGCATTTCGGCCATCAGTTTCTCTTCTGACCTAACACATTAGGGGGCATCTATTATAGACCTAAAATGACCTACCTTTGCATACATGGCATTGGCCTTTCTACTTGCACAATTTGTCGAATTATTGTTGAGGATCTCTTTTTAAAAAACCATTTTTTGGAGTATGTACGCGCCTTGCTGCACTACTGCCCACGTACACACGCATGTTGCATACTATACAACCCATGTACATACACAGGATGCATGCTAAACAACCCATGTTTACCTCTAAAAGTTGCAAAATATAAAAAGTTGCAAGGAATTCGGTAGAGTTTACGGGCTATCGAGGGTTTCCCAACCAATTCAACCATTGTAGCCCATCCCCAAACCGAATAACCATCTTTTGGACATATAAAGGAGGTATTGGGGTATCATTCCACAATCAAGCATTAGAATGGAGAAACTCTTCCAAAATACCTTCCCCTTTTAGCCCAAGCTTTGCAACCCTTTTTGAGATTTGGCCTCAACATTCCCCCTCCATCTGTCTCCTTATACAATCCCTTCCCTATTTCCCAAGGAGATCAGTTGATTGTGAGTGCTATTATAAGAATGATGCACTTGGAACAACAGCACAAGGAGCCTAGACCAAGTTCGCAGAGTGTTTGCCGACAAGAAGATTGTAACTTTTGTAATCTTCACATCTGAATAAAAGAGTTCTGCTTTTTTCCAAAATATTGTGTTTTTGTGCTTAATTGATTAATGTATTTACATTTGTATCTGAACCCTAACATTTATAAGTAGAGATAGAATATCTTGTATCTTTGTTGTCTAAATTGTATGCAGGTCATCTTTGGGAGGAGACCAACAGTCCAAGAAACTACAAAGGAGAAGGAGGTCTACACCAGTCGAAAGGACCTAAGGTACACCCTCTTTTCTTTCTCTTGTCTTTTAAGTTCAGTTTGTTTGGGGTAGTTTAGAAATAGAACCGTATTTTAAAGGAGATCAATGCTCTGCCTATACTTTGACCCAATATAGTAATAGGGGTATTTCCCTCGCTAGCACATGTATTCAATGATTGGCTTTGGGAAGACTCAACTAGAAATTGCAAGGTTCATATACCAATAACAAATTTAGGAAAAATGGGTTGAATTAATATACATGGGTAATTCCCCCTTGGAACCCCTTCAAAAAATTTCTTAGAACCTCCCTTATATTGTATATTAATTCAGCCCCCACCTCTGTCCACATCCCCTTAGCAACTGAAATCATATTTTATTATTAAAACATAGGAATACAATTCACATTTTACATCACTTTGGTCGTAGCCACACATTATATCTACTTTAAACATTAATTAAACTGGGGGTTATAGCGGGGATGTTATATTCCCCCTCCCCTACAATTGTGTGTTGTCCTCGGTGCACACTATGCCGATATACACATATGAAAATTTACATCACAATACTTAGAAAATAAAATTCTGCACTTTTGCAACTCCAGCAACAGTTCCAACCATAATCTCTTGTTCCTCTCAACTTGTTGACCCAATGAATGCATCATTCCTTTATCAAGACTAATCCAAGGAATGAACCATTTGTTTATTAGGATTGACCCAAGGAATGAGCTATTCTTTTATTAGGACCCCTAGTGCAGTTGGATAAGACTATGAGATGTGGTTTTGGAACTCTAGCTGCTCAAAATGGAGTTTTACATTCTGTTTTCTTCAAAATTGTAAAAAAATTGTGGGTATTCCTCCCATATGTTTTCTTCATGCTCCCATGTAACATCGTAATAGTTCTATTTAACCTTTACCATCCATATGGCCTTATTCCTGAGCACTTTGACTTTTTGGTCTAGGATGCATACTAGTTCCACCCAGAAATACCCTTTGTGCTCCACCTAGATCACATTCCAATAAATTATGTGGTTAGGGTCAGGAACATACTTCTTTAATAATGATACATGAAATACAATATGCACTCTCATGGACAATTGGCCCTATCTTTTCTAAGATTTCAAAAGGTACACAATATCTCGCTGCCAACTTTGGGCAACTTCCTTATCTTAGCGAACTTATTTTTTCCTTCACTTTTAAGAACACATGTTCTCCCACTTCAAAATATCTAAACAATCTATTCTTGTATGCATAGATTTTATGTCTATCCTGGGAAACCTTTAAATTTTGTTTTATCTTTTCCATTTTCTCTTCCATTTCCTTTAAAGAATCTGGCCCAACAACTACTCTGTTTTCTTGATTATCCCAACTCATGGGTGTGTTACATTTTCTACCATACAATGCTTCAAATGGACTCATTTTCAATGAGGCTTGATACCCATTATTGTAAGCAAGTTCAACTAAGTGAATATAATCTTCCTACTTTGATTGTTGTTCCATCACATACATCCTAAGCATGTCCTCAATTACTCTGTTAGTACTTTCTATTTTCACATCTGACTTTGGATGATACGTTGTACTGAGATTTAAATTTGTCTCAAATCCCTTGAAAAAACCCTTCCAAAATTTTGAAGTAAACTTTGGATCTCTATATAATACTATTTCCTTAGGAACTCCATGCATCTTGACAACTTATTTCATGTAGATCTCTGCAATATTGGTTGCCTTGTGTGTTTTCTTCACTGGATTGAAATGAGTTGACTTAGTCAATTTATCCACCACCACGATGATGGAATCATGTTGCTTCATTGTTATGGGCAAATTAGAAACAAAATCCAATGTAACAACTTCCCACTTCCATTCTGGAATGGGCAATGGTTGCAACAACCATGCTGGATGTCTATTCTCAACCTTCACTTTCTGGCATTCTCGACATCTGACTATGTAAGTAGCCACTTCTTTCTTCATTCCTGGCCAAAAGTATTGGCTTCTTATAGTTGCAATTGTCTTCTATTATCCTGGGTGTCTAGCATATGGAACACTATGCATTTCCTTCAAAACTGCATTTTTCTATTCACTAGAATTCGACACATATACCTTTCCTTTGTACATAAGAATTCCATCTTCTTTCAGCTCATAATAAATAAATTTATGTTGAAAATTAACTTGTTGTAGTGTCTCTTTTAATTTTAGATACTACTGATTTGAATTTGTTGTTCTAGTGATTTCATCTTTCAAATTAGTCCTGTACATGTTGATGGTTGCAACATGCACTTCATGAGCTCTCTTGTTGAGTGCATCAACCACTTGATTTTCTTTGACCTTTATATGCTTAATTTCAAAGTCATATTCACTTAGAAATTCCAACCATCTAGTTTGTCTGGCATTTAGTGTTTGGTTGTTCAAACTACTGCTTCAGACCATAGTGGTATGTTCTTAGCTCAAACTTCTTACCCATGAGGTATTGTCTCCACATTTGTAATGCATGTACAATTGTTGCTAACTCCAAATCATGGGTAGCATAATTCCTCTCATGCTCCTTTAATTTTCCGCACTCATAGCATACCACATGATTTTTTTGACTAGGAACTCCATCGAGCCCTTCCTTGCATGCATCAGTGCACACAACAAAATCTCCGTCTAGATCTGCAATGATTCTAACAAAGAACAACTATTATAATAATCATTTACCCTTGAAAGGAGTGCCAAATGTGTCAAGGTTTTATACATTTATTTAATTGTGATTTGTTTATTCTTTTAAGTTAAATGGATCATCACATATTGTTTAAGTAGAGGGCTATTCTTACGAGGTATCGTCGTCGGAAGATATTTGAGATGGGCCATGATTTAGGAATTTGATTCCCAACGACGACATATTGGGAAATATTGTCATTGGAAGATATTGCAGATAACGCAAAGGTTAGTATCATGACTTCGCTCAACAACGAAAAGGTTATTAGCAAGCTAATGAAGTAACACCACGTTACATGTATCAAGTACAACTGGAAAATGTTTCTTTACATTATAACATATGGTTGTGTGGGGTCTATTTTATACATTGCGCAATGGTTAACCCGAGAAAAGGATCAAGAGATCACTTATTCCTAACACGTATACATCGAAAGATGATTGGTTACAACTAAGATATTGTCGTCGAAAGATTATTTGAAAGGAATTGTGGGTGGATGCAATGCCTACTGTATTTATCGACAACAATGAGAGGTTTGACTCATCCGAGTGGACGTTGGCTGGAGGTACACATAAAGTATGTGTATCAAGGGAAGCGGGGTCCATGTGGAAGACACATAACTTTTGATGTTGGATTTATTGTCGTCGGATCAAGAGGGATGTTTGCTATAGATGCATCTCCATTGCATTCTCCTAATGACGAAATTGAAAGAGTGTCATCGTCAAAAGGGTTGGATGTGAAGGTGAAATCATAGCACTTCGGGAACAGAGGGTCGATGATGTTCAAGCGGGATCATATGAGTTGAGGCTTTTGGGCACATTACTATAGAATAGTTTCTAATAAAGGAGATGAAGATGCTTATGGTGAGGGAGACCAATGGATGAATAATCAATGCACCACAAATGTTTGGTGTATTTTTCCTCAGACCAAATTTGGAAATTATGCACAAAGATTAATCTTATGAATAAATAGCTAGTTGGGTAATAGTAATTATCACCTTGCAAAAATTTGGTAGGTTGGTTCCCACTAAAGGGCTTTAGTG
>JASDQU010736384.1:149178-166948 GCA_032191745.1 Picea mariana | reverse complement strand
TTCTAGAAGCGGAAGCTTCTATTAGGTCTTCTTACATCTGCCTTATTCTATTTTATTGAAAGGTCTTATTAATATTGACCTTTATTACATCCGAATACATTGATCTACCTATGTGCGGGTTAGGACCTTAACAGATCAAGCCTAAAGGCTCTACACAGCCTAAGGCTAATTCAGAGAAGTCAAAAGGAGATAGCAACAACAAAGGGAAAATTTCCTCTCAAAGTGGAAAATACAGTTTTTTATTTTACTTTATTATTGTTTTATTGAGGACAGTGGACTGCTAAAGGTTTTGGACAACATATAATTTTTGGATATTTTTGATATTATATGTTTGGATATGGTTTGAAATATCATTGATATTTAATTTTTAAATTATGGAAATGATTATGGGAGCCACAGGGAGGGATGTGTCTGATTTATCGTCTAGTTATGTTTATTTTTGTTAAAGAAATTAAAGGGAGTTACAAGGGGTCCCACCTACTAGTTATTATTTATTAAAGGACCCTTATTATTGTTATTATTATTAATTCTTCCCTTAAACTAAAAGTTAGTTGAGTTTTTGTTAACTTAACTAAATGAAGTGGTTGAAATACTTCAACTAATTTGGAATGTATAAAATCCAAATGAGGAGGAAGACAAAGGGGAGGATAGAAGGAGAAAGCATACTAAGGTTTGGTCTTGAGTTTTATTGAGATAGTTCAGTTTTCATTCATTCTTCAATTCATTAAAATCCTAATTCTCTTTTATGACAGTAGGGTCCTATTGTAGACAACAAGATTCAAAGATGAATTACATTGTTCAGACACTTGTTTTCAAAGGTGTTGATCTATCTTTGATAGTCTGTGTAGACTTGTCTATTTATGAATTAAATTTCATGACTAATAAAGGATATTGTGTAGAGTCAAGTGGGCAGCAATCTGTGGCAAGTTGATCTAGATTTTAAAGTTCATTTTTTACTTCCTATTAGAGTCCTTTTGTATGGTTTTCATCGGGGATATCTGAGTTTGACTTTGGTCCAAACTCCCTTGGGATTTTTGTAAAGAGAATGATTATTTTGATTTCTTGGATTGAAATAAGCGATTGTTATTCTGTCTCATCTGTATTGATATGTGACTTGGTATTTTTGCTTTTGTCTCCACATTTACCTTTTGCATCTGTATTATTCAGAAAATGTTATAATTTTTTGCAACAATCTTTTATTAAAAAATCAGCCTAACCCCTTGTAATTAATACTTGTGGATTGGGAAACACTTTTTGAGGCTATAAACATAGGGTAACATTCCCGACTATATTTCATTATCCAAGCAAGATCCAAAAATTCTTGAGTAAGATAATTTCATATCTTTTCCTCAACAAAATGTACTTGATTGGAAACCATGATTAGTTCATCCCGAGCATGAGTATGCCCATCTCAGAGAGATTATTATTGTTTTGCAGATAGCGACCTCCCGAACTCTGGTCCTGGAATCACTCGAATCCATGCCTTCCCACTGGTAAAGATATTGTAATGTATTTCGGCCATCAGTTTCTCTTCTGACCTCACACATAAGGGGGCATCTATTATAGACCTAAAATGCTCTACATTTGCATACATGCATTGGCCTTTCTACTTGCACAATTTGTCGAATTATTGTTGAGGATATCTTTTTAAAAAACCATTTTTTGGAGTATGTACGCGCCTTGCTGCACTACTTCCCACGTACACACGCATGTTGCATACTAGACAACCCACATACATACATAGGATGCATGCTAAACAACCCACGTTTACCTCCAAAAGTTGCAAAAAATAAAAAGTTGCAAGGAATTCGGCGAAGTTTATGGGCTATCAAGGGTTTCCCAACCAATTCAACCATTGTAGCCCATCCCCAAACCGAATAACCAACTTTTGGACATATAAAAGGAGGTCTTGGGGTATCATTCCACAATCAAGCATTAGAATGGAGAAAATTTTCCAAAATACCTTCCCCTTTTAGCCCAAGCTTTGCAACCCTTTTTGAGATTTGGCCTCAACAGTCCCCCTCCATCCGTCTCCTTATACAATCCCTTCCCTATTTCCCAAGGAGATCAGTTGATTGTGAGTGGTATTATAGGAATGATGCACTTGGAACAACAATACAAGGAGCCTAGACCAGGTTTGCTGAGTGTCTGCTGACAAGAAGATTGTAACTATTGTAATCTTCACATCTGAATAAAAGAGTTCTGTTTTTTTCCAAAATATTGTGTTTTTGTGCTTAATTGATTAATGCATTTACATTTGTGTCTGAACCCTAACATTGATAAGTAGAGATAGAATATCTTGTATCTTTGTTGTCTAAATTGTATGCAGGTCATCTTTGGGAGGAGACCAACAGTCCAAGAAACTACAAAGGAGAAGGAGGTCTACACCAGTCAAAAGGACCTAAGGTACACCCTCTTTTCTTTCTCTTGTCTTTTAAGTTCAGTTTGTTTGGGGTAGTTTAGAAATAGAACCGTATTTTAAGGGAGATCAATGCTCTGCCTATACTTTGACCCAATATAGTAATAGGGGTATTTCCCTTGCTAGCACATGTATTCAATGATTGGCTTTGGGAATACTCAACTAGAAATTGCAAGGTTCATATACCAATAACAAATTTAGGAAAAATGGGTTGAATTAATATACATGGGTAATTCCCCCTTGGACCCCCTTCAAAAAATTTCTTAGAACCTCCCTTATATTGTATATTAATTCATCCCCCACCTCTGTCCACATCCTCTTAGCAACTGAAATTACATTTTATTATTAAAACATAGGAATACAATTCACATTTTACATCACTTTGGCCATAGCCACACATTATATCTACTTTAAACATTAATTAAACTGGGGGTTATAGCAGGGATGTTATATTCCCCCTCCCCTACAATTGTGTGTTTTCCTCAGTGCACACTATGACGATATACACATATGCAAATTTACATCACAATTCTTAGAAAACAAAATTCTTCACTTTTGCAACTCCAGCAACAGTTCCAACCATAATCTCTTGTTCCTCTCAACTTGTTGACCCAAGGAATGCACCATTCCTTTATCAGGACTAATACAAGGAATGAACCATTTTTTTATCAGGATTGACCCAAGGAATGGGCCATTCTTTTATCAGGACCCCTAGTGCAGTTGGATAAGACTATGAGATGTGGTTTTGGAACTCTAGCTGCTCAAAATGGAGTTTTACATTTTGTTTTCTTCAAAATTGTCAAAAAATTGTGGGTATTCCTCCCATATGTTTTCTTCATGCTCCCATGTAACATCATAATAGTTCCATTGAACCTTTACCATCCATATGGACTTATTTCTGAGCACTTTGACTTTTCGGTCTAGGATGCATACTAGTTCCACCCGGAAATACCCTTTGTGCTCCGGAAATACCCTTTGTGCTCCACTTGGATCACATTCCAATCAATTATTTGGTTAGGGTCAGGAACATATTTCTTTAATAATGATACATGAAACACAATATGCACTCTCATGGATGTAGGAAATGCCAGCATGCATGCAATTAGCCCTATCTTTTCTAAGATTTCAAAAGGTACACAATATCTCGCTACCAACTTTGGGCAACTTCCTTATCTTAGCGAACTTATTTTTTCCTTCACTTTTAAGAACACATGTTCTCCCACTTCAAAATATCTAAACAATCTATTCTTGTATGCATAGCTTTTCTTCCTATCCTGGGAAACCTTTAAATTTTGTTTTATCTTTTCCATTTTCTCTTCCATTTCCTTTAAAGAATCTGGCCCAACAACTGCTCTGTTTACTTGATTATCCCAACTCACGGGCGTGTTACATTTTTTGCCATACAATGCTTCAAATGGACTCATTTTCAATGAGGCTTGATACCCATTATTGTAAGCAAGTTCAACTAAGTGAATATAATCTTCCCACTTTGATTGTTGTTCCATCACATACATCCTAAGCATGTCCTCAATTACTTTGTTAGTCCTTTCTATTTTCCCATCTGACTTTGGATGATACATTGTACTGAGATTTAAATTTGTCTCAAATCCCTTGAAAAAACCCTTCCAAAATTTTGAAGTAAACTTTGGATCTCTATATAATACTATTTCCTTAGGAACTCCATGCATCTTGACAACTTATTTCATGTAGATCTCTGCAATATTGGTTGCCTTGTGTGTTTTCTTCACTGAATTGAAATGAGTTGACTTAGTCAATTTATCCACCACCACGATGATGGAATCATGTTGATTCATTATTATGGGCAACTTAGAAACAAAATCCAATGTAACAACTTCCCACTTCCATTCTGGAATGGGTAATGGTTGCAACAACCATGCTGGATGTCTATTCTCAATCTTCACTTTCTGGCATTCTCGACATCTGACTATGTAAGTAGCCACTTCTTTCTTCATTCCTAGCCAAAAGTATTGGCTTCTTATAGTTGCAATTGTCTTCTATTATCCTGGGTGTCTAGCATATGGAACACTATGCATTTCCTTCAAAACTACATTTTTCTATTCACTAGAATTCGACACATATACCTTGCCTTTGTACATAAGAATTCCATCTTCTTTTAGCTCATAATAAATAAATTTTTGTTGAAAATTAACTTGTTGTAGTGTCTCTTTTAATTTTAGATACTACTGAATTGAATTTGTTGTTGTAGTGATTTCATCTTTTAGATCAGTCCTATACATGTTGATGGTTGCAACATGCACTTCATGAGCTCTCATATTGAGTGCACCAACCACTTGATTTTCTTTGACCTTTATATTCTTAACTTCAAAGTCATATTCACTCAGAAATTCCAACCATCTAGTTTGTCTGGCATTTAGTGTTTGGTTGTCCAAACTACTACTTCAGACCATAGTGGTATGTTCTTAGCTCAAACTTCTTACCCATGAGGTATTGTCTCCACATTTTTAATGCATTTACAATTGTTGCTAACTCCAAATCATGGGTAGCATAATTCCTCTCATGCTCCTTTAATTTTCCGCACTCATAGCATACCACATGATTTTTTTGACTAAGAACTCCATCGAGCCCTTCCTTGCATGCATCAGTGCACACAACAAAATCTTTGTCTGGATCTGCAATGATTCTGACGAAGACCACCTATTATAATAATCATTTACCCTTGAAAGGAGTGCCAAATGTGTCAAGGTTTTATACATTTCTTTAATTGTGATTTGTTTATTATTTTAACTTAAATGGATCATCACATATTGTTTAAGTAGATGGTTATTCTTACGAGGTATCGTCGTCAGAAGATATTTGAGATGGGCCATGATTTGGGAATTTGATTCCCAATGATGACATCTTGGGAAATATCATCGTTGGAAGATATTGCAGATAACGCAAAGGGTAGTCTCATGACTTCGCTCAACAACGAAAAGGTTATTAGCAAGCTAATGAAGTAACACCACGTTACATGTATCAAGTACAACTGGAAAATGTTTCTTTAAATTATATTATATGGTTGTGTGGGATCTATTTTATACATTGCGCAATGCTTAACCCTAGAAAAGGATCAAGATATCACTTATTCCTAACGTATACATCGAAAGATGATTGGTTACAACTAAGATATTGTTGTCGAAAGATTCTTTGAAAGGAATTGTGGGTGGATGCAATGCCTATTGTATTTACCGACAACAATGAGAGGTTTGACTCATCCGAGTGGAAGTTGGTTGGAGGTACACATAAAGTATGTGTATCAAAGGAAGCGGGGTCCACGTGGAAGACACATAACTTTTGATGCTGGATTTATTATCGTCAGCTCGAGAGGGATGTTTGCTATAGATGCATCTCCATTGCATTCTCCTAATGACGAAATTGAAAGAGTGTCATCGTCAAAAGGGTTGGATGTGAAGGTGAAATCATAGCACTTCGGGAACAGAGGGTCGATGATGTTCAAGCGGGATCATATGAGTTGAGGCTTTTGGGCACATTACTATAGAATAGTTTCTAATAAAGGAGATGAAGATGCTTATGGTGAGGGAGACCAATGGATGAATAATCAATGCACCACAAATGTTTGGTGTATTTTTCCTCAGACCAAATTTGGAAATTATGCACAAAGATTAATCTTATGAATAAATAGCTAGTTGGGTAATAGTAATTATCACCTTGCAAAAATTTGGTAGGTTGGTTCCCACTAAAGGGCTTTAGTGTGTTGTTGTGTATTCCACAACAAGTTGATGACCCACCAATTTTAGAGTCTATTCTTGACCTTGTTTCTTCCTGAGTTACATTTTGTAGTTCCAATAAGTATAGTTATGTGATTGTCTTCCTTGAAAGTGAAGATATATTTATTCCATGGTGTTGTAGATGATTGCTAAGATGAATTTGTGAATTAGCTTATTTTGATAATGTTTCATTATTGCATAGAAATTACTATGGCTAATCATGCTCTTATTGAAGGGTAGAAGAGTACTACCGCTTTGAATGATATTATTCCATTAGAATTTTAATTGGGAAAATTGGTAAAAACTTAAGTTATGAAAGAATTGATGTATGTGGTTGTTGATTGAGATGATTCTAAACTATTTCATTTTTTTAGAAGATTTTTTTTTGTAAAATATTTTTATTGTGGAATTTTTTTTGATATTGCTACCACCTCTTGAATAGACTTAAACCAGAAAGCCCCATTTTTGGGAGTAAGTATAAGGGGTATTTTTTTATACAATACTTATAGTCCACCCATAACACATTGTGTGAAAATGAACAAGCGTTCATTTAAAAAAAAAGGACATGATATGTTATCATTCTAATAATGGTTGATTGGATTTGAATTTTATTGTTATGCGAAATAGTTGAATTTGAATTTGATTTATTCTAATTCATTTGAATTTACTTGATGGTGAATATTCCAGTAAATTTGATTTACATATGATTCATATGTTGAGTATACTTCATTCTAATTGAATTTTATAAGTTTTCTTTCTTGTTTTGATATGCATATTGCCTCAATGAAAGCAACCAAGTATTGAGGGTTGCAAAGCATGATGCCATGCATACTAGAAAATGGGTCATTGAAGGATTGATTAGATCATGTTTGAATCTAGAGTACCATGGGAGGCAAAGAAAGTGAAAAGCATCATAGGAAGCTGAAAATGCACCAATAATTGGGTTGCAACAATAAATAGCACATGTGGCCATCGATGCAAATATGGAATGAGGAAATTTTTTTTCTCACCTTAAACTCTACTTTGTTTCTAGAGTAGAATTGTATGTTTTTAAAGTAGGAAGTATAGCTTAGGTGCATGAACTGAGTATTTCTAATTGGATGTGGATATAAAATCGGTGATTTATTATGTGAATGATAGAAAATATATGGAGTTGATTAGATATGTTGTGGAATTCCATGTTATATAGAGAGGAATTGGAAGGGGAAATTTCTTGACTCCTCTCTTATTGTTTTATTATATTTCTCTAGATTGAGAAAGTTGCTATGTGTGAATAGTTAAGGAATGGGAATGCTATTAAATACAAGAGAGTAAAATAGTTGGAATGCATTTGCACTACTAGACCATGTGAGTTCACATGAGGCATTAGTTCATCAAGTAACATCAAGAATGTTGATGACAATTGTGCATGTATCGAAATTAGTCATGATAATATAACATGTGACCAAAAAGGGAATTGGGTAAGAATTCCTTCAGTCATACATAATATCTTCATTGATATGTTTATTATAATATCTGAATGCATGTATGTAATTAATACCCTAGTGAGGTATGGCAAGGGAATTAAGTTTCTAATGTGTAAATATTGTTGGAATCTTTGTGATGCATTCATGAGTTAGTATGTCATGATTGAGCTGGTTAATAATAATAACTAGAGTGAAGGAGTAATTACATTCATATTATGAATTTGTATACCATGTGAAACTGAATGCCATGTGAGAGAGCCATGTTTGAGACTATAGTGTGTAAGAATTGGAAAATGAATATAGCACTGCACAAGTATCCAATGGTCTTCCTACTTGTTATTGATGTTTTGGACTATAACCACTTTGCCAACACCAAAGAGAACTAAATTATTATATTCTTGGTGTTGTGTTTGGGTGGATAATGAAGGTATACAAATGGTTGAAGAAGTAATAGGGAAGTGTCTAGATGATGTATAGAGGTGTTGGTTGGATCCTCCAACCTATCTTGATAAAACACATGAGCTTGAATTATGGTAAGTTTGACTCAATGAGAGGATGCATTGAGTAAATATGCATAAATAAACTAAAAAATCATAAAAATAATGATCCTACAATTATGAATTGTGTTGGTACATATGCTTGATGTATTGAGTGGATGCATGCTTGTAATGCATATATAATGAATGATAGTTTCATTTCAATTCATGTGATATACAATTGGAAGTGATTGAATTATTAGTGTGTTAAAATTGTGACATCACTTTTGGGGTTGTTGTAAATATTGCATGAAAGGATTATTGTAGGTAGAATTGTCTTGGATATGGAAATGCATGTAAGTCTATAGTGAAGACTAGGTGGTACCACAGGCAAAAGACAAACATTATTAGAAGAATCTCATACTTGTGAAATGTGATTTCTATATGAAACAAGATTGAAACAAAATATTTTTGATTGAAATTATTATGATGATATCTCATGTAAATTGTATGTGTACGATACAAGTGAGATGATGGTTCTGTCTATGAACCCTATGAGATGCCTTGATATCCATTCAAGTGTGTTATGATATGTTAGAGCAAGCCAGTGGGATGCCTTGGTAGTAAGAATCTATAAGTGTACACTCTTTTTGTGCAAGAAAGCCTTGGAAAATGATGGATCACCCGAGGGATTATTTAGGAAAGAAGGGGATTCTTGAGCTTGGAGGGTGAGTCACTGGAAGGAAGAGGTGACTTGAATGAATCTATTGTGAGAGATTCATGTTACATGCTAGTTGGGATAATGAGTGCATTATATACATTGGGTGTGTCCGAGAAAACAGTGAGTTGAGCCTTGTCTGTGACAACCATTTGGAGAAAATACATATTCAAACAGATAAATATTGGGTTGATTTGTATATTTAATATTATTCTATGAATATATATGCTTCAGTTATGAATGCAAAATTTCTATGAATTTAATAATTGATGCTTAAAATGTCTATGACATGAATTTTTTTATTTTTTGATTATATTAGACATGTTATGGAATGATAAAGGTCTTGGAATTGTTCCAAGACAGTAAAGAAATGATTGGACATTTTTGTCCAAGATAACCAACAACCAGATAAAGTGGTCATGAAGAGAATGGCATTGTAGGTGCAGCCAAAGAATGAAGATATGGAACCTTGTTGAAAAGAAGAGAACACCGAGGACGATGTTAATCTATGGGAAGAGGAATGTAATATCCCGGTCTCAACCCTTTGAACTTGATGTTGTTTATATTGTAATTATGTTTTTCTTTACTATGTTTTTCTTCATACCATGAGGTAGACTTACCATGGAAATTTTAAAAACTTATAAACATGGTCATTGTAAATATAATGAAAGGTTCAAAGGTTGACTGGTGGGAGAAAACATCGATGGGGATATGGGTCCAATAGAGGCTTAGCCAAACACTATTGACTCGTACAATCGTTACCGGAATAGGTTTTCCCTTGACCTCGGTCCTCGTTCTAGTTCTTAGGATGGGAGTCATCCTGAACTCATGCTAGTCTATGGGTTCATGCCTCAGTAGCCGGAAGTCTAGTCTTTCTCCATATTTGGTCGTTCGGAGTGGGCCGAGAAGGCATGAGTAGAGGGGAAAGGTAATGGGGTCTAAGGGGAAAATTGACCTATGTCTCATGATTACTACTATATCCTATCTACAACCTCTTTCATGTGATTTTCATATTCACATTATATCATAATATTTATGATATTGGAATTATGAGCCTAGTGAAATGATTAGTTACTTCAAGTAGTTATTTCATATCCTTAAGTACCTACCTCCTATATTGAGGAAAATAATTCCTATATTCATTTAATCAAGGAGAGTTCAACTAGGATTCTTGATCCCTATTATTAAGGAAGTAGAAGAGTTGGATTACGACTCTTCCTTTCCCTCTCCTTCATTCATGCAAAAAAGAAAATTCGAATTATGAAGAGGAGGTTGATAAAAAAGTGACTTCTTGAGGAGAAATATAGTTCTTGATGAAAAAAGAGTAGCCCAACTATCATAGAATCCATGTAGATATGAAATAGGCACTATCATGTGGAATTAGACACCAAGATTGAGTAGGGAAGTACTTTCTTCAACCTCTACACTTTTGCTGTCTTTCTGGGTTGGTTTGAAATCCTTTGGTAAAGAGAAGAGTGATTTAGGAGATTTGACAACTCTTCTTCGTTCTAGTGGTCTCATAGCCCAGCACGGGGTGACATCCACAAAGGATTTTCCTATTTTTGGGAGGGAAATGGTTCACTCACAATTAGTTTCCTTGGATGTTGTTATAATTGATTGAATTGCAAAAATTTTATGATAATACATTGATAAAACTCATTCATGCAAACTGTTTGTAGAAATGCATTGAAAACTGGTTTCATATTTTTAGTGCAACGATTTTATATGAAAACTAATAAAGAGAAAATTTGGAGTGGAGTTAGCTAGTACATATTCTCGCATGCTCACAAAAAATTAGCCTTTGATTTGCTTGTATGGCCCTTAAAAATGAAAAATGGTTGTAGATTAAATTATACTATAATTTGGCCATACAATGTTTGTTGACATTCAAGTTTTAACATAAAGTAGCTAATATCAATATCTACATGCTCACAAAAATATGGCTTCATATTTGCATGTATGACCTTTAAAAATGCAAAATGGTTGTAGATGAAATTATGTTATAAATAGGTCATATGGTGTCCATTGGAGTTCACATTGTATCATAAAGTAGTCGATATCACTATGTACATGCTCACCAAAAATCGGCTTCAAATTTGCTTGTGTGGCCTTTAAAAATGAAAAATGGATGTAGAAGAAATTCTACTATGACTTGACCATACAATGTATGTTCGCATTCAAATTTTAATTGAAGGTAGTTTATATCAATATCTATCTACTTACCAAAAATCATCTTCATATTTACATGTATGGGCCCTAAAAATACAAATGGTTGTATACGAAATTCTATTATAACTTGGTCATATGGTGTCTGTTGGCATTCAAATTTTAAAAGTAACTTGATGACATCAATATCCATAGGCTCACCAAATTTCAGAATTAGATTCATCCACTTCCTTCCCGAAAAGGTGAAAAATATAGTCAAGTCAAGAAGGACTACTCAAATCTCCCATACCCCAAACAATTTTTGTTTGTTGTAAATTATTTTTTTGGGAATTTGATGATAATGTTTTTAAGAGATTAAATGAGATAGATATCGATTGGCTTGAACCATGTTTACTCTTACATTGACCTCTTGAAATAAGGAGGCGGCTAGATCCCCCATACCCCTGAAATTATATGAAAGATATGCATAGATTATTGTGTAACTATTGTAGATGACTTTGAAGATTATTGTGAGGAATTCACCTCTATTGTATTATGGATTGTATCTTGTTTTGGCCTCCATAATGTGCCTATAAATATTATGTTATTCTGTATAACCATGTATTAGTGAATAATGAGGCAATAAGCCTGTAGATTAAAAAAATCATTTTATTATGTTTACTATGACCTTAATAATCATTAAATCACAATTCTAATCAAGGGATAAGGTGTTATATGCATGATCTTAAGGAACTTAACCCTAAACCCTAGGACTACCCTCTTTTCGAGAGAACAAGACTTCCATCTAAGATATTCTAGTGAATTGATGAGTTGAGATGATTGATGAATTTCTAAAATAGAGTTAGTATGTGAATCATATGAATATGCTTATTGTAGTTTGGTTATGCTATCTATGCTTAAGTGTCACCATCTTGAAAAGGTATTATGTGGAAAATTGAAAAGTGTGAGTTTTAATTAAATTGATATCTTCAACTTGATTTTGTTATCTAGAGAAAATACAATCTAGACCTTTCATTTAAAGATGGAAATATTGACCTTATGTTGACTGGTGTAATGCCAAACTCTATAATAGTAATTGAGTATAAGGGTTTCTATGTTTTAAATGGTCTTAATGTGTTGTATTTTGATTTACATATTATATCCATTAGTGAAATGTTAAACCAGTAGACCCTATTTTTGATATTAAGAATGAAGATACATAACACTTAACAATAGAATTACATTATTCAATACCCCCAAGCTCAATATTTGCATGCATTTATACATACAAAATCAAAATACCAGCCACAACATGCCACACATCTACTTCATCATGTGGAAAAAAAACATTTAGTAGATTGACTAAGTCCTTTCAGTTCATATTCATTCCTCATTTGTTTCAACTTCAAATACTAAACCCTCCTACATAATAAGATCTTCTTTAGAGGGTTGGTATCCCTTGTCACTGAATTATCTACAAATATGAAGGAATGAAACAATTAAGAAACTATGCCTTACCTCATTTACTATTTCCATAATTAGGACAAGCAATCAATTTTATATCACATTCTTTTCATGTGCCTAGTGTATGATCAATTTGGAGTCTCCCATCACCTAGAGGCACTACTACTATATAGGGTTGTAGTGATGCGTTGCAGTGCAATTTTCCTATTAAAAAAATCAAGTTTGCATGACGCAAAAGGGATACATGCAAGGACGTCAATATTTGCATTGACTTTGCATCGTGTTTGTATCACTTAGTTCAATGCATGCTCCTTGTGGCATCATCTTAGAGACAAAAAAGATTGATGAAAATTTTGTTTTCAAGTAGATATAGGTCATATTGCATCGCTTAATAATAATAATAACAACAACAACAACAAAAAACACACATGTGACTCATTTCCATCAAGTGCGTGTTATATGCATCATGTTGGGATTGAAACGATTCAATTTATGCATCAATATTATTTGTAAAGCATCATTTTTGCATTGATCTAGCATCTATTTGCGATTAGTAAACATTGTTGATGCTTTGAAATACACAAATTTTGTGACATTGTGTCTTCTAAAACTAAAGAGTGATCACAGTTTGAAGAGCAAGACAACCTCATGGAAGAGTTTGGTTGCAGAGCAATCATGGTTTGCAAAAGACCGAGGGTGCAGAGAAATCTCAGGCTCATGCATGCACTTAAGGGTTGTACAAGTATGAAGAGAAGAGGTGATTTGAAGCTGGATGAGATGACCCTATCCAAGGGAACTAGAGGAGAAATGATTCAAAAAACAAGATATGAAATATAAGAGCGCAGAGGAAGCTAAAGCATGTTTTGAAGGCTTGAGTAGTAAAATTGATTTATCCCACATTCATAGGAAATATTGATTTTAGTGGGTTTATAATGAAAATCCATTGTCATATAGTTTGAAAAACAAACAAGACACTGAACCTTGTGCACAAAGTTACCTTTTAGTCATGGGGTCCATTGGTGTTGGAACCAGATTGAGGCTCTCATGTTTCGAGGGAGAGAAGGGTGATCATCAGGTTGGATTTTGACCTTGAAAATTGGTGTAAAAAAGGTCGACAAACCATCTCATGGGAAGGTGATACAGAAAAAAACAAAGGGTAATCCATCATGAGGAAGCTTCATTGTGTAAAGGGTAGAAGGGATAACCAGTTATGGTTAAAGAGGAAAAAGAAATAGGGTGCTCAGTTGGAAAACCATAGGTTCTTGAGCACAAGGTTTTCGAGGAGGTTAGGGATGGGGTGAACCAGAGAAAGAAATGGGTGAGGGGTCGATTCTTGTGATAATGGGTTTAGGTCAGATCTTCTCCCATATATATAAACATAACAAAGAAACCTTAAAGAGACTAGAAATTAAATGCGTCCAAGAGGAAGGGGTAGGTGCACTTACTAGTGAATAGGGTGATGACACATCAAAGGAAAAAGGACAAAACTCACAAGAATGCTCAATGTTTGGATGTTTCTATTTTATTTCACTTCAAATGCTTGGTGTGGTAATGGTGAGATTAAAAGGGATAAAATAGGTTTTTATAACCCCATTGGGCCCTTTTCTATGTGAAAATCAAGATACACGGTGCGAGAAAACTTTTTATGCGCATGCCAATAGTCATATCGGCAATCAAGGACAGAAAGGGGTCGATGTATCAGTGTCTGGATAATTATCCAACACCAATGGACCCCAATGGGAAACTTTTGATGAATATCAAAGTGTCGTGGATGAAGAGTAGACAAGGAAATTATGTGTCGGTGCATGGTCGAAACAAAAAAATGGAGAAGTGTTTATGTGTCGGAGGTTGAAGAATATTGACCTCCGATACACAAGCAAGTTGCAAAGAAAAACTTTAAGTATTGGTTGATTCTTGGCAACGAGGAAATTCTCGAGTCACTGACACTGGGCATATCAGTGAAGGAAGAAAGATCTCCTCTGTTGTATCAGTGAGGAAACAGTCTCCTCTGCCGACACTACCTATGTTTGAGAGTCCAAGAAATGATGAAAAAACTAAGGGACCTAAAGGGTCTCAACCTTGTACAAGTAAAACTTAGGTTCTTTTCACATGATGAAAGGGTCTTGAAAAATATAAGAGATGGTCCCTATTTCTTGAGAATTTTTTTGGCTTTATAAGAAAAAAGACAAGAAAAAGGGAAGTTGTTTGTGTTGGCACAACAACTTATTACACATATCCTTTTGAAAAAATGATACCAATTTTTTTTTATATTCTATATCGATAACAAAACTCTATATTAGAATTCCCAAATTTGCCTAATTTTTCTAGCATATAATTTGTCAAGTCAACATCTTTCATTTTTTTAATTCACTAAATTGCATTCCCAGGGTTTATTTATTGGCCAAATTGAGCTATTCAAATTGGATAACATGTATTTTTTCATTCCTTGTCTTCCCACATTTCCATATTTTCAATGAGTATTAAAAGTTATTATTATGCAAAAATAGTTAAATTTTGTCATTTTTTTACACAATGTTCAAAGTTTGTGAATCCTAATAAAAATGCATGCCTGATCTAGGTGGATATCGGTGGCCACCCACCTTTTTCAACTGGCTTAAAATAGTTTTCTAGGAATTTTGGCAATTTACTATTTTTAGCAGTTTTAACTTTTGGGGCCACTTTGAGGGCCTAAATGAAGGTTTTTTCAGGATCAAGCTTCTCAATGATAGCTAAACGAATCATTGAGCCCCCAAAATTAATATCCTCGATGATACCTTTCCAACGGGCTATCATATGCCTAAAACAGAGATCGTATGCAAAAGTTACAACCCCGAGAAGTTGATGTACTAACTTACCCAGACGGGGCCCACACGGCTTTTGGCGCTTCATCTCCTAGGGTTAGGTTTTTGGATGTCTAGAGTTTTTAGCATTCTTGTTCATTGTAAAAATGCCTTCAGAGCCTCATTGTAATCATCTTCTTGTGAATGAGTGCAACCGTCACATCTCTTCTCAGAGATAAGCCGCCACCATTCCAGCAAGTTTGTTTCCGCTGCATTTTACAGTTTCAGATTATTTCCTCATTGAATAGAAAACCAGTTTTACTGTATCTCTGTTATTTTGTGTTAATCACATGTTAATAATCTTTAATCATTTTGTTCTTCTCATAAAATCCAAATCAGTGGTATCAGAGCGGTCTGCTCCTTGTCGTCTTAATGCATGTCCCCAACGAGGTCGGAGTACAAAGAGTTGGGTCTCAAGCTTGTTTCTCTTGAGGAAAAAATCTCTCACACGCCCAAGTGACCTCTCATGGAAGGAGAAAATAAAGATGACAGAATAGGATATCCTTTCAAAATGTTGATTGAGGAATCCCTCATGCAACAAAGGAACGAGATGATGGATAGTTTCGCGCAAATCCTTCGGCGGCTACCAACAGGCGACACATCTTCTTCGAGCAGAAGTGTTGCCCCCTTCAAGGTAAAAAAAAACTTCGATGTTCCTATATTTGAAGGTCAGATAAACACAGATGTTGTAGACAAGTGGTTGAATCTACTAGAAGGGTATTTTTCTGTCCAGAACTTTTCAAATAGAGAAAAGATTACTTTTGCACTCCTCAAAGTCGTTTCCCATGTCAAAGATTGGTGGGAAAATTTTTGTGAGCAAAAGGAAACAAAGAAACCCTCATTATTTACAGTCATGACCACCTGGGAATCCTTCAGGGATGATATTAAGGAAAAATACTACCCTGTCAAAATTTATGACGACTTGTATACCAAATGGACCACACTGCGGCAAGAAAGAGACCAAGCAATGCCAGATTTCACAAATATCCTTCATACCTTGCGCACCAAGCTAGGTATCAAAGATTCAAAGCGATATATGGTGCTCAAGTATCGCAGTGCTCTACATAGATACATCTAGACCGAAATGGAATTTCTGGACATCTCATCCTTGGGCATCACCTACCGATATGCCATCAAAATCGAGTAGAAGCTCAAACAAAAGATGCAGCAATTTGGGCCTAGGAACCCCTCACAACAAAATCCAGGAAAGGGAAGCCCCAACCCATAGAAAAAAGGATAGAGCAAAGATGGATAGTATCAGGAAAACCAATCTAATCCGTAAGAAAAGAAGGACACCAGAAAGACAAAGAAAGATACCTGGAAGTGGTGTGACTTCCATAAGAGCCCTTGGCATAACATTGTTGATTGTCACTCAAAGCAATCGCTAGTGGCCGAAGTGAAAGACTCTGAATAAGATGCAAGTTCAAACTCTAATCTAGAACCAGAAAGGGGAAGACAAATAATTGACGCGGAACCTAGTGCCACTATTTCTACCACCAATCTCCAGCCTGGTGAACCAGACAAGCCTGAAGAAGGAGAACGCCTCTTCCATTCACAGATGTGGGTAAAACGGACCCCGTTGCACTTCATCATTGATAGTGGTAGACAGAATAACCTCATCTCAGCAGAGGTCATCAAGTGGTTGACCTTGCCGACAACGCCGCACCCACAACCCTACACCATTGGATGGCTCCGCCAAGGAAGCAATCTTCGCATCAGCCAACAATGTCGACTGTCGTACAACATCAATCCCTTCAAAGACGAGGTATTGTGTGATGTTTCTCCTCTCAAAGTTTGTGATGTTCTTTTGGGCCAACCTTATTTATGGAAACGTCATGTTGTATATGAGTCTAGGCCTCGTAGTGTTATTATTACTTTGAACAGGAAATTGTATAGGATACCCAAGGCAATCCCACCTAATTTTATTTCCTTGATCTCTGCTAAGTAATGCAGCAAGGTCATCTCTCATATGGGGAAGTTTGTCTTCTTCATGATTTGCTCTCAGAATAAGCGAAAGATCACAGCCACATCCAGGTCTCTGCGACCGACCTCTCCACACAGCAGAAGCAAGTAGATAAGGTTGTGGCAGAATACTCAGGGATATTCTCCTCACCTATCGAGGTACCTCTACACTTCCAGGTCAAGCACCCCATCGATCTGACCCCCGGTGCATTGCTGCCCAATGGGCCAGTCTATGACCACTCTCTGTTAGAGAATGAGGAGATCAAGCGACAGATACAAGAACTGCTCCACAAGGGTCACATCCATCCCAGCTTATCACCTTGCAGGAGCCTAATCGTGCGGGTAGAGAAGAAATATGGAACCTGGCGACTCTGCATTGATTATCGAGCTCTCAATAAAATCACAGTCAAAAACCGGTACCTAATTACCCGAATCGATGACCTCCTTGATCAACTCACGGGGGGCAAATACTTCAATAATATTGACCTGAATTCTGTCTACCACCAGGTCCTGATAGAACAGACAGATGTA
>JASDQU010736384.1:128884-139581 GCA_032191745.1 Picea mariana | reverse complement strand
GTTTTTCATGCCCTTTGGTTTGACAAATGCTCCAACCACTTTCATGAGGATGATGGACGATATCCTGCGACCATTCACCAATACTTTTGTAGTGGTGTATCTGGATGACATTCTCATTTACAGCAAGACTTGGGTCGAACACTTGCAGCATATTCAGTAGGTTTTGCACACCCTGCGACAGCACAAGCTATATGCCAACTTGGAAAAAATATCCTTTGGCATGCATGAGGTCCATTACCTAGGCTACATAATTGATCATCATTGCGTACATGTGGATCCATCCAAGATCCAAGTCATCCGTGATTGGCCAGCCCCAACCACACTCACTGATCTTCGAAGCTTCTTGGGCCTTGCCAATTTCTACCGCAGGTTCGTGTTGGGATTCTCCCATATTGCATGGGCCCTCAGCTAAATAACCAGGGGTGGTGGTAAGGTGAAATTTGCATGGGGCCAATCCCAACAACAAGCGTTCGACGATTTGAAGCAACACTTGTGCTCAGCCTCAGTACTTTCACTACCAAACCTGCAATAGCCCTTTGAGATCAAGACAAATGCTTCAGACTATGCGGTGGGTGTCATTCTCACTCAGCACGGCCACCCCGTGGCCTATCATAGTGAGACACTATCAGATATTGTCTGTAAGTACCCTACTTATGACAAAGAAATGTACTCCATTGTGAAAGCTTGCCGCCAATGGAGACATTACATTCTTGGGAAGGAGACAGTCATTCACACTGATCATAAGCCACTGTAGTTCATGAAAACATAAGGAAAATTGCAGAATGATCACCATCAAAAGTGGTCCACATACTTGCAGCAATTCCACCTCAACATCAAGTATAAAACAAGAATCACCAATCGCGTCGTTGATTGCCTCAACAAACCACCAATCGTGGCACTCACCACGGTGCTAGACTCCTGCGGCCATGAGACCTATGGATGGCCCAAACTCTATGAGACAAACCCAGACTTCGCCACCACCTACCAAATGTTGGGTGAAAACGCAATTGTCGATAATTTCCATCTTCAAGATGGGTTGTTGTGTCGTCTGGGCCATATCTGTGTTCCATTGGGTGAGCGAGCGAAGCTTATCTGGGAATCCCACTACAGTCGGGTGGCAGGACACTTTGGCATCAAAAATATAGTGGCAATGCTACAAAAACATTTCTACTGGCTGAAACTTCGACAGGAGGTCAGCAAGTATATCAGGTCCTGCACTTCCTATGTTATTTCCAAACCGACCACTAAGAAATAGGGCATGTACACCCCTCTTCCTACTCCTAACAGGCCATGGGAATCCATATCAATGGAATACATGTCGGACCTCCCGTCCACCAAGCGGGGAAATGACTATGTTTTTGTGGTTGCTGATCGCTTTTCTAAGACAGCGATTTTGGTTGCCTACAAGAAGAACATCACAACAGAGGCCACTGCCAAGCTCTTCTTTCAATGACTCTAGGTGCATTTTGTTATCCCAGAAACCATTTTCTCAAATCAGGACAGTCGATTTCTTAGCACATTCTAGTCGAGCCTCTGGTAACTATTGGACACCAAGCTCACCAAATCCATGGCCTTCCACCCCTAGACAGATGGTCAAACCAAGGTCGTAAATCGAATGATTTTTCATATCCTTCGCAAGTATAATTCAAAGCACCCTCACACATGGGATGAGAGCCTTCCCTATGTCCAACATAGCTACAACCGAGCCCTGCATAGCTCAACCGGCCATAACCCTTTTCAAGTGGGGTTGGGATTCCAACCATTGGGTCCCATAGATGTTGCACTTCCCCTTGCGGTCACCTCGACCGACTCATCTCCTGCTCCAAATGAAGCTGACAAAGCCACATGTTTCATTGAGCGTATCCAGCACATCCGCCAACAGGTTCAGGATATCCTACAAAAGTCCAATGACAAGTACAAGAAGCGCCATGATCAACATCAGGTGCCACATAAGTTTCAGGTGGGAGACAAAGTTTGGTTGCACTTGCAGAAAGAAAGCCTTACAGGACCCCCTCGGAAGCTTTGCCCACTCCGTTATGGGTCATACACCATCACCAAGGCCATGGTGGATAATTCTTTTGAGCTCAACATTCCTCCTTTCCTTGGCCTGCACCTAGTGTTCAACGTGGATCTCCTTCGCCCTTATTTCCCACCATTATTGGACACCTCAGACGTAGTAAAACAGCTGACACCAATAGAGCTCAACCCTGACTGCATACAACAGGCATCTAGCAATCAGATTTTGGACACACAGATCAATGGTACTCGACAACAAAGGATCCATCTTTATCAAGTCGTCAAAGCAGGGAACCTCCTACACCAAGGCAAGTGGCTCACCCGGGGCCAAATTCAACAGAAATTTCCTCATCTGATGGGGGAAATCAACACAATGGAGACAATTGCTTCCTAATGAGGGAATATTGATACAGGTGGATATTGGTGGCCACCCACCTTTTCTAACTGGCTCAAAACAATTTTCTGGCAATTTTGGCAATTTACTATTTTTAGCAGTTTTAACTTCTAGGACCATTTTGAGGGCCTAAATGAAGGTTTTTCGAGATTGAGCTTCTTAATTATAGTCGAAGGCATAATTGAGCCCCCAAAATGAATCTCCTCGACAATACCTTTCCAACGGGCTATCAAATTCCTAAAACGGAGATCGTATGCAAAAGTTACGACCCCGGGAAGTTTATGTACTAACTTACCCAAACGGGGCCCACATGACTTTTGGCGCTTCATCTCCTAGGGTTAGGTTTTTGGATGTCTAGGGTTTTTTTCATTCCTTGTCATTGTAAAAAGGCCTTCAAAGCCTCATTGTAATCATCTTCTTGCGAATGAGTGCAACCGTCACATCTCTTCTCAAAGATAAGCCACCACCATTCCAGCAAGCTTGTTTCCGCTGCATTTTACAATTTCAGCTTATTTCCTTATTGAATAGAAAACCATTTTTACTGTATCTCTGTTATTTTGTGTTAATCACCTGTTAATAATCTATAGTCATTTCGTTCTGCTCATAAAATCTGGATCAATGCCAAATATTTCACATGCATGATATAAGGAAAATATCATCAATATTCTATAATTTGCCATGCTAGGCACATAGACCATGTCTTACCTTTCGTTCATTCATCTCTAAATGCACACAGATTGCCTTCAAAACTACCCTATGACATTATTTTTCACATTGAAATAAAATGCATACAATCAAATTCCCTCTGAGGTCAAGTTGAGGAAAGTTTATCTGAATTTTAATTGAATTATTTCTAAGCCATGTTTATCTTGTGTCATGAATCCATTCTGACATTCTATTGTGTTTAAAACAAAATTGTCCTTATTTCCACAATTTAGGAAAATGCATGTCAGTAGCTTAAAAAATGCAAGCCTAGGGAAAAGTAGGAATACCCATGTCCTAAAATATAAACTAGAAGTACTTGTAAGTCTCCCACACCTATGATTGAATTCAAATGATGTGGAATATCTTTCTTAACCATGTATTCTCACAAAAAACCACAAAACTTGTAAATACTTTAATTTAAATAGACAATTTAGACATATAGTTTGTTATCACAAACAAATTACATCATAAAAATTCAATAACAAGACTTTCCACATTATTGAGTCAATGGACAATAATATTGGGCCTCACTATATTCATAGAGCCTATACACATATCTTTGGATCCCATGACAATAAACTCTACAAAAATCAAAATCAAAAGGAGAGTTGAAGACCGTTTGTTTATTTAGAAACGTCATTTTAATGCTTGTGATCATTGTCTTTTGGGATTTAAAATAGTCTATCTTTTCAAATTCAAATTAAAACCCTTGATATTCCCAGTGTTTACAAAAATTTACCAAGGATGTAAAATTTACATTAATTTGTCAAAAATTCTAAGTTCACTATTAAAATACTAGGTTACAAAATTGTGTGAGTGGGCTTAGAAAAATGCATGCCAAGTTTTGTACAAGTGTCCTTTTTAAAAAAGTGATACTTGGTGTTTGTAGATTTTTGTATTGTTGGAAAGATATATGTCAAAATTCCCAAATTCACCTCATTTTATTGACATATAATATACTAAGTCAACAAATTTTGTATTTTTCATTGAAATTGATGAAAATTTCCATACTTCATTAAAATGCACATCCATGGTTTATTTCTTGACAAAATTGAGTGATTGAGTAATTCAAATGGGGAAGGCTTTTTCATTTCACACATTTCTAAAATTCCATGTATTCAATTTGAGTTTTAAAAGTTGTATTTGTGAAAAATACTCAAATTTTGTGCACTTTTTACACAATGCCTATAAACCCTAACAAAAATGCATGCCAAATATTCCATAAATGTTAGTATTTGCATGCCTATAAACCCTAACAAAAATGCATGCCAAATATTCCATAAATGTTAGTATTTGCATCTGAAGTAAAGTAAAGGTGTCACATTAGCAATGCCTTGACATAATGTGTTTCTCTATAATATCTCATTTGCATGTTGCATCATTTTGGCATTGATTTATAGACACACAAAATAATATGTGCCTTATTAACATCATAGCTTGCATCATGAGTATTGCTATATCATGTTAAAATAGTGTTAAAATAGTGTTTAGAGTCCAATTTATGATTGGGTATTTAATTATATTTTATTATTACTTAATTAATGATTAATTAATAAATTATAAGCTAATTAATATTTTTAATGAATAATTATGATTAATAATTAATAATTATTATTAATTCATAATAAGAATTTGAGTTTTTTCATTATTATTTTAAGAACTATTAATTATTTTAAATTAATTATTAAGGAGGTTACTTATTAATTTGTAAACACCCTAAAACACTCTAAAAGAAAGAATTTGTAAATTTTTCAATTCTAATAAATTAGAAGGAAAAAAGTGTTTTCTCTTAGAGTGCACAACCTACAAAAATATTAGATTTCATTTTCAAAACATCTATGATGTCATTGATATGTGTAATGTATTAACCCATGAAAATTAAAGTGATCCCAGTAATGCTATTTGCAATTTTGTTATAGTTATATTTGGTCACCTCTGACCATATGTACTTGTAATTGATTAACTTTTTTATCTTGTTCTTACATGAATTAATACTCATTTATGACATGCCCGTGAATTGTCTTTAAGAAACACATGAGTTACATGCAACTTTCCTTAAGGAAACATGTGAATGCCTTAAAAAATGAAAAAATAACAAATGGCCATTAAAGTAATGCTATTGAGTGGAAGCCACATGGTTCATACACCTATGCAAGCCCTAAATTCCACCCCCAGTTGTATTAACTCCATTTACTTTATATATATAAAGGTTACTGGTTGGGAGAAGGGTCAAAAGTCCATTAAACACAAGCATATGATAGAGCAATTAATGGACAAGTAATATTCTATTTTTACTACTTTCCCCTCTTAAGAGTACCATTGGTTATGAATCTATTTTTGGCTTTGTGTTGGGTCAAAATATCTCAAAGGTTTTCCAAACCATAATAAAGTTGGAGAGTGCAGGTGGAGCACAAGTAGATACGTGGTCTAGACAAGAGGAACTCAAATTCAGGTGATGAAGGAACTCAAATTCAGGTGATGAAGGTGCCAACTATGACTATTAATTATTATATGTATTTGTTTTTCATGATTAATAAACTTATGAGAATCTCTCTTCTTTCCCTCCCCAAATCATATTACAATGTGTTTAACAATTTGTTTTTAATTCTTAACTTGGGGTTGAACCAATTTCCTAATAATTAGTTAGAATTAGTTCATTGTGGATTCATTTTATCATTCCATTTATTTATCATGATTCACAATTATATTCCTATTTGGATTTGAGGAAGGTTGGTTGTTTGTATTGTGTGTAGATTTGAATATAGGATTGTAATTGCATACAAAAATCACAAAAGGTTAACCACTTGATCAAATGTTTTTCTTCCTTCCATTTATCCTTGGTAGTTATATTTTGTAACCGACTGATTATGGATTGTAGTTAGTTATATTCCCTTACTCTATCAATGATCCACCCTAATTCATTGGGAATTTTCACTAAAATAGAATTGGTGACCATGCTTGGGGAACCTTGTGAGTTCTTCTTCTTAGGGTCTCTCTCCTCTATTTTTTCCAACTTACTAACGTTTGGTATGAATCTTACCTTTGTCATTTTCTCTTTCTGACTTCTATAAAACCAGAAATTACATTTTGTTTAGCTTGTTTAATGAATTTTTCTACCTTTCTAAGCATATTTTCAATTACATATTACTTTAGTAAAATAATGGGCACAAATAGGTTTCTACTAAACAACTAAGCATGCGTATTTTCAATTACATATGCATATGCCCATGAATTTACTTTACTAAAAGAATGGGCACAAGTATGTTTCTACTAAACAACTAGTGGGCATCTCCTATATGCATGCATATTTTCAATTACATATTCAAATGCCCATGAATTTACTTTAGTAAAAGAATGGGCACAAGTAGGTTTCTACTAAACAACTAGCATCTCCTATAGATTGCAAAAACTATTACAAGCTTAGAATTTGCTTTCCTAGATTTGAATCTTTTTACAAAAGTGGGCTTTTGGGATCTTTGTATCAAGGATTCGGTTGTGTTTTTTATTGCTTTCTTGATTGATATTTGGAATCAAGAAAATAAGTTTAAAAATATTTCTTTGAGTTTTAGGCAATTTTCATAGTTTTTATAGTTGCATTTCTAGATTGTTTTAATTTGTAGGGTACATTAATTAAATTCAAAATAAAAGTTGCATTTCATGCATAGTGAAGTTATCCCTTTGCTATTTTCATTTCAATATTTTTAAAGAATGCTTAGTTTCATTGAAAGATTATAATAAATGCTCTTGAATGTTTACCAATGCCTTTAAATTTCCAACATTCTTAAAGTCTTTAAACATCACGAGTTTCATTTTCATTTTTTTTTGAGTAAAAAATAGCCTTAAAAAATAACTATTAACATCTAAAATAAGTTGTATTGTTTTCTTTGTAGCAAACACTATAGTTTAGGTTAGGGGAATTAGTGTAAGTTGGAGAGTCAATTCACCAAAGTTGTGAAAACAAAACTAGAACCACTAGAGAGTGTTAAAAAAATAGTAATAAAAACACTTGTTAGGAAAGCACACTTCCATGTGCATTAAGCAGAAGGTCAATCTAATAAAGTACATAGATTACCCCTCTTTCTTGTTTAGTGGTATATACATGTATGGGAGCTTTGGTAGAACTGTAAATTCCTCAGGTTGACACAATTTCTTTGGAGTTTCAAGTGTAGGATGAAGTCATGTATTCTTTTCCCATACACAGACACTTGAGCCATGATTGTTTCACCCATATGGATTTTGCGAATTGGTAACCTCATTGGTCATTCCTAGGTGATTACAAGTAGGAGGTGCTTGTGATACATAAGATAGATGCATAACATCTGTCTTATCTCATTTGAAGGGTGCTAGTCTTCACAATTGTACTTGCACCTTGGGCAATTGTTGAGTGAGGGTTGTTGTAATTGTCTCCCATAGCTTTGCTAGTTGGACTAGGGCCCTCATCATCCCAGGATAAATTTTGGGAGGACATTTGTTTGGCTCTTCACTGATTAGACTTAAGAACCAACAACTCCGCACTGATCTTTGGGCGAGTTGTTTGCTTGTTGCTTACTTTCATGTTTTTTTCTCAACATAGTGTGTGGTGATATTAATAGTAGGTAGCCTAGATCTTAAGTACTTTTGTTTTATTGAGTCCTTGAATTCAAGGTGGTTGATTAACCACCTCATTAGTCTTGGAGGATCATGTTTTCCATTTAGTGTTTGCTTTGACTTCCCAATTTTTTTTTTGTTTTTTCTCTTATTTATGTTGGTTGAAATGCCTATTCATGTTGAATAAGTTGGATATGTCTAATGGTTAAGGGCTTACAAAAATGGTTTTGAATTGAATACAATGTACTTTATATCAACAATTATCTTCATGTGTTTGAACTCCAAGTATATATGTGTGTGTGTGTGTGTGTGGAATAGAATGAGTTGCATCAAGCTAACTTCAAATGAAGGTAAATTTTGACTCATTTTCCTGCATAATGATCATGTGGGCTTTGAATCTAATATTATAGGGTCCAAGTACATTAAATTTTTCTTTAACAAATATCTATATGCATTTTGGAAAGTAGAGATTGATCTTTTAGAAAAAATATTGAATCATTCTAATTCTTTTCTTTTGAGAGTATTGAGAATTTATTTTTAGGATGACAAGGTTGACATGCATGAACCCAACATAAGAATAGGAAAATTGTTTATGTGTGCATTTGCATTTTGGTTTAATTATCTTGCAAGAATCAAAAGAGAAGGATACAGGTAAACAATGGAAACAATCCAAAAATAAGGATAAAGTGGGATCTTAGTGAATATAGTAGGTAGCTAGAGGAGCRTAAAGACGAACCTAACCAAGGTTAAYATTTGCAGGTTCTAACTCTTTATTGTATGGTTTTAGTAATGAGGTTTGAGGCATTCTGTAAGGAGAGAATAAAYGTCCTAGATCACTTTCATATAACTACAAATTAAAAGACCAAAATATTASTGAAATTTGGGACATAAGGGAGTCAACCTRGAACTCCACAAGGCAYCAAAGGAATTGTTTGAACAAGGAGATCATATTAGGAAGAGATATGGTTTGAGAAGAAGATTCAACCTTTGTTTTTATTTGTTTGAAGGTGCAAGTTTATTTCCAAGTTCTTGTGTGGATTGTATGTGTTGTATTATTTCCATGTTTTGCATATTCACTTGTATATAGATTTTCATATTTGATTACATATTTCTAATGGTGACACAAGAAACATCAAATTATCAAGGATTATCTTAAGAATAAATATTTTGCTTGATGTTTTCATTTAATTTAATTTATGAGGATCACATGAATAGMAAATGTTGAATCAATCAAGGAACTAGGCTCGATGTCAACAATCTATTAATTAAGCACATTCAATATGTTTTTGCTTCATGGAGGACTCAACAAGCTTTAAGTCATTTCTTGTGAAGGTTAGAACAATAGGGATARGAGGTGCCTTAGCCCAATCATGTTGATTTGGACCATTAGTAAGAAAATGACACCTTAAAGAAGTGTTATAAGATTGAGGATTACAAAGGATTTGGACAATCTTAGAACTCATTTAAACCACTTGAAGCTTATATAATGAAATGAAAAAAAATACAGATTTATTGATAGATGAACCAAATATTCAACAGAAATTAAAAATTATTAGAGGACCAAAGACCTGAATAGACAAAAAAAAAAAAAAACATTTGAAGGAGAGGATCTAAAAGATAAAGGAAGACGACCTTCCAAATTTCGGTTTAGATTTAAACGCTTATAAAAACAACTCTAATCTTGCATCAAAAGGGAAATAGAAGAAGGTTAATATGGTGAAGATAATAAAAGTTGTTAGAGATAGTATTTGATCACTTATGATCTCTTCAATGAAAACTCTTAGTTATCATATACTTGGTCACCTTGTGCAACCCCTCGCATTGAAGTTTTAAATTTTACAAACAATCTAAATGCTTAACTTTTTAGAAAGTAATGGTTAAAGGGCTTAAGAGGAAGTTGATAGGAAAAAATTAGGAGGAAGTTGATAGAGAAAAAATTATGGTGTGGTTTTATGTATAGAAATTGATAAAAGAGGTCTTTTATTCGGTTTGAGAATTATTTATTACAAAGAGCATAATTCATAACATGACTCTATTTAGATGAGAGAAAGTGAACTCCTCTAAAGTTTCAAACTTTAAAATAACAACAACAATTTGAATAATTTGAAAAAGTAAACAATTTGAATAAGTAAAACACAATAAGGATTATTCTCATTTAGTTGTGGGAATTCGAAGAATCCAACTACATTATAATAAAAAGTGCATAGGATGATGAAATATCTTCACGATATTAGATTTGGAATAAAGATACGTTAGTAGTGCATGTGAAGATCTCTAGAAGTTTCTCACTCAAAAAGTATCTAAGAAGGAAAATGGCTATTTTATAGAAAGGGATCCACTATCCTCATAAGATGGCTACTTTATAGAAAGGGATCCACTATCCTCAACTTTTTCTTTTAATGTAGGGGGTATTTGTACATGACTGCATTTCTTTTTATATGATTTAACAATTTTTTATGCTTTATTTATAATTAATTAATTATATATATAAAATTTGAAATTTAATTATTTATTTATTTATTATTATATAAAATATTTTTAAAATGTATATAATTCAAATTTTATTTATTGAACATTAATAATAAAAAATTATAATTTACAACTCTTTACTTATCCATTACTCATGTTACACATGTAAAAACATCATATTAGATTAACATTGCAGATGATGGTAATAATTCAACAACTAAATTTAAAAACATCATATCATATTAACATTGAGGGTGATGGTGATAATTCAACAATTAAATTAATTTAAAGGGAAAAAGGTAAAAAAATGAAATTTCACTCAATTTGTAGGAGGAATAGTTCATTATTGAGATGCTCAACAATATTTTTATGTATTAATTTTTGGTGGCCATGCATGTGGAATTTAATATGTTATCATAACTTTAAAATTTGTGTTTATTTCTTGTTGAAGGGGGTTTAAATGTGTGAGATATATATTTATTTTAATATGATTTTAATGTTTATGTGATAAATTTTGGTGAATTAA
>JASDQU010736384.1:86585-97820 GCA_032191745.1 Picea mariana | reverse complement strand
ATAGAGAAGAACCCATAGCTTTTCATCATTGTTAGAGTTTATTCCAAGATTTCCTGCATAAAGTCAGATAATTTCACCCTTCGAGTCTCGAAAGACTCCACCGTATCCTAATGGGCCTTGTTTTCCTTTGAAGCTCCATAAAAATTGATCTTAACAAAATCTTGATGGGGAGGAGACCATGTAAGGGGTGATATCTCTTTAGGGGGACTCAGATGAGTGGATTTTAGGGATGAGGTTGGATTGAAGTCCCGGTTGGAAAGAATAATATTTTCTTTGTTGTTTCATTTGAAATCCTCCTCATTCCATGGAGAGGACTAGATCTTTTCCAAGATACATCTTTGAATTTGTATCCACGTCGAGGAGACTAGTTGTTCCTCATTCTTAAATATACATCAATTTCTCTCTTTCCAAGTTTCCCAGAGGACAAATCTTGGGAAAAGTTTCCAAATCCTATTCAAATTTACATTCAGAAAGTTATGTGTATGCCATGAAGAGAGGGTGAGATTGACATTGTTTTCGTTACGATCTATTTATTTGAAGAGAGTGGATCCTTGATCCCAGAGGATGGAACTAAAGGGACAAGAGTTAAGAATATGTTCTAAATATTTTGTAGTCTGCCTGCACATAATATAGAGGCCTTGGCCCTCAAAACCTTTGTGAAGCAGTTGGACCCAAGTCAATATTTTCCCAGGAGTTGTTAACCAAAGAAAGAGAGCTACTTTCGGCCATAAATTGGAATTCCATATTTTAATCCATATGTCATATGTAGGAGTTAATGCATGCCTCTCCACCAAATAGTAGGCTTCCTTAAGGTTGAAATCACCTCTAATCATGTACCCCCACATGAATTTCCCTGGCTTAGTTGAATATTTAATTGGATGGTTGAGAATTTTAGATTTTAAAGTTGAATAATTGAGTCTATCTTGAAGGGGTAGATGATCTGGGTTGATTTCCCAACTTCTCCAGTCTGAAGATGTTGAATGAGAATTCCAATATTGGTATGCATGAATACCATGACCCTCTTTAAGGAGGATATCTTTGAGTATTAGAGAGGTGGAAGTTTCCTAGAGTAGGGGGAGATGTTTCCAAGATTCTTCCCAGAAAAAGGTTGACTTCTCATCACGAATTTCCCAAAAATTGTGCTCTTGAATGAGATATTTATTATGACAAGATGTATACCAGATGATAGATCTATGTTATTCTCCATCCATCCTCATTATCTCCAAGAAACTGATGTCATTGGCATATTTTCATTTCCATAATGCACACCAGATCTCTCCCTATTCTCGAAGCCAATGACACCAAGTCTTGGCCCCCAGAATTGCATTGAGAAGCTCAGGATCCCTCAGACCTATCTCGCCCTTCAACTTGAGAAAATAGAGGGCATCCATGCAACCAAGGCCCATTTTCTATTCACTTTGGTTCCCTACCAAATAAAATCTCTATTTATAGTTTTGATAGCCTTAAGGATATGTTTAGGATCAGTCAGGGAAAGGTGTAAAGGGGAATGGCCTAAAGAACAAACTTAAGCAGAATGAGATGACCAACAATATTCAAGGTACGAGAGGTCCACCTAGAAATATTTTTACTAATTTTGGAGAGAATATCCTCCCATGAGGCATTACGCATGGTTCATTCTAGGTGGGGGTGGCCTAAATATTTAGATGGAAGGGAGCTCCTTGAAAATCCCAGGATGCGAGAAACATGGAAATGGACTGCCATAGGGATGTTGAAAAATAATATTCATGACTTGAGATGGTTAATGGACATTATTGAAGCCTCCATGAAGTCTTCAAGAACCTTTTTGAAGGCCCTAGCCTCTCGATATGTAGGAACCCCGATTAACATGGTGTCATCAATGAACTAGTTGTGGGAAATGAGGATATTAGAGTCAGGCAAGTTAATACCTTGAATCTCTTGTGGATTAAAAACTGCTTTGAGAATTATCCCAAGACCCTCAACCATCAAAATAAATATGAAGGGGGAGAGAGGATCACCTTGGTGAATACACTGAGAAGGTTTAAAGGGAGGAGAGGGAGACTCATTGATCAAAATGGAAAATAAGGCACAAGATATGAGAGAGAGGACCCAATTGACCCAAGCAGGATGGAAACCAAAAGCAATCAGGACTGATCAAACATACTGCCAGTTGAGTTTGTCAAAATCCTTTGAAATATCTAGCTTAATCAACATCCCTGAAGTTTTGGTTGATTTGAGGGAGTACACCACTTCATGAGTGAGAGTAATTTTTTCCAAGATTTGACATCCTTCCACATAGTCTTACTTCTCAGGGGAAACAAGGATAGGAATAAGGGGTTTTAGGAGAGACGAGATAACTTTGGTGATGATTTTATAGATCACATTATAGAGAGCTATGAGGTGAAATTGGCCAATTTCCATGGCTTTGTCTTCTTTAGGAATCGAAGTGAGAAAGGTTACATTCAAGGCTATAAGGACACATGATATTCTTTACAATTCAAACATTAAGGCCCATATTTCATTTTTAATTGTGGACCAACATTGGTGGAAAATTCAGTGGTAAATCCATCCAGGTCGGGTGTGTTTCCAAGGGGCATATCCATGACTGCAACCTCCACCTCATTTGGGGTAATAGGGTGTAGGAGACTGACTTTTTTATCATCATAGACAAGGCAAGGAGTATGTTTGGTGATGGAATGAATTGTTGTTGAGAAATCAGGTTGAGGCTCCAAAAGAAGAGAATTTTAAAAACATACCAACTATTGCTCAATTTCTTGATGAGAGGATAGGTTGTTACCTTGAGAGTTCTTAAGATGAGTGATATGGTTGGAATGTCACTTTTGAACCATGGATCTGTGAAAGAACTTAGTGTGTGGTCCCCTTATTTAAGCCACTGAAGGAAAGGATCTGTGAAAGAACTTAGTATTGCATTCCCCTTCTTGATGGGCCAAGGATTTTGATAGCCCTGATGTAATGATTTATTGTTGGATGTATTCCATACGTGATTCCATATCCTTCTAAGCCTAAAAAATGTTTCCAAAAACAATCTTATTCTAGGATTTGAGACGTTGTTTGAGATTTTTTAGATTTTGTTGGAAATAATACATAAGAGTACCTTTCCATATGGATACTTCATTCCACCATTTGTTAATATTTTCTTAAAAATATGGATGAGAAATCCAAAAAAAATCCAATCAAAAGGGTCTCTTGATGGGGATGCTCAGAAGTTCTATAGAGAGGTAGATAGGCTAGTGATCGAAGCCTATAGAAGGAAGAATTGTTTTCGCTATTCCTTGACCTAGGAGAAAAAGTAATACTGAAATCATAAATCGATCCAAATGAAAAGATATTTGTTGGGATCCTCCCCTTATGTTGTTCCAAGTATGGAGTCCATTGGTTGTTTCAATATCAATCAGCTTTTGATCTTGAATGAAGGAGTTGAAAGAAATGATGTCAAGGTCCAATGTATGAATCCCTCCTCTTTTCTCCCCAAGGGAGGAGATGAGGTTAAAATATCCTCTTATAATCTAGTGTTGGTTTTCAATGAAGCTCACCACATTTTGTAGACATTGAAAAAAGGCATATTTCTCTGCTAAAGGTTCGCGTCCATAGAAATTGGTGATAAATCTTGTTTCTCACAAACCTATGAGTCTAAACGGAGATGAAAGGACACTTTCGGTGGACAGGAATTTGTCTAAAATGATGGTAGATGGGTTCCAAAAAATTGAAAGACCTCTTGTATCTCTTCTAGCATCAAGGGCCATTGATTGGCCATTCCACCACACATTTTTAAAAATGGTTTTTGCAGTATCACCACAAGTCTTTGTTTCTTGTAATGTCAAAATATCAGGGGATTCATTACATACCTTGCTCAATCTATAAGATTCGTTGCTTTCCCTTACCATTAATGCCTCTTATATTCCAGGAGATGATCTTCTATGGAAATTTTGGGAAAGGGAGGGTTGAAATGAGTCCGTGATTAGGGCATTTAGACCCAAGTTGACCAGGATGTCCCCAATTTCCTAAAGAAGTTTCAGGTTATACTTTTCCCTCATCATTTATCATCCCATGGATTTTTCTTTTGTGATTTTAACTTGTTGGTGTGAATCCCAAATCCTGGCGAGATTCGGGAGGGTGATTTCTAGAGGATGAGGTTTTTTTTCTCCTATTGAGGGCTTGATGCACTCACCTTTTATGTTCATCTGAGATATGTAACGTACCCAACACCCATGTTGAGTCCTATCACTATGAAAAAATGTCTTAGCCTACTAAAAACGAATTTAAAAATGCCTCATGCATATAAAATAAAATTGAGGGGAAACAAACCCATAAAAATTATAGCAAAACCATATGTTGATTTACTTATGCATATACAACATTTATAAAAAAACAAACATGAATGCACCTAGTAAGCAACAACTAACATACAACATTCAATAATCATTTACACAATGAAATAATAATAATCAAACAACATAAAACTTATCTATTTATAAATATAATCCAACTAACTGCATACGAAGGATGAACCTCCCATCCATAGGCACTATTGTTCCAAATATCAACAACAGGCCACCCCCGAGATGAGGCTATGAGTCCACAAGGGGATCTGTCCCCCTAGATATCCACTCTTAACATTCAACAACCCAAAACACAGGTTCCAAACTCCAACATCAATTCCAATCCTCCAACTCTCTTCCCCATAACCTACACAACTGAAGGACTGTACCCCCTTCACTGATCTCATTCCCTCAGGCTGTACTATTATTTTATCAGGGCTTTGAGTGCACTCATTTGGCTAGGAATCTCTCAGTTGGGGATTCCAAGAACTCTCAATTGCTTCAGGAGTGCTCACAACAACCTTCACAAGGCTCTTGAGCCATTTCTTCATCCAAAAATGCATTGCAGACTTACAACCTATTTTAAAGGCACACATGTCACATTTGTAGCATAAAACATAGCCAAAAAATGGCTTCCTTAAAGCATAGCATGTTTTGTGCTCTTCCTAGCACTCAACCCTTCCTTTGTTGCCCAATATATGCATGCAAGAAAATTATCTCCATTCTGCATATTAATTTCCCTTCTTCTCCCTTTATTTCTTGACTCTCACTCTTCCCAAAGATGATTGTACTTCATCCCGTGCTCTCCAATAACTAAGGGATATGACTCCTCACACCCACCATCTTACATTAGTTTAATTATTTTCCTTGGGAACACTCAACAACAAAATAAAAGGTTAACACAATGATAATAATTTCAGGAATGTCAGTTAGATTAATACCCATTAATAAAATCCCCTTTGGTCCCCTCTCTCTTGTGCAATCATATCCCCCAATCATTTTAATCCCTATCATATTGCAACCATTGATTACTACTTTTATTAATCATTTCAATGTTCATAATATACAATCGTCCCCCAGGCATATTAATCAACACGAACTTTTTTTCCCAATCATATCAGATCAGTAGCCTAATTCACATTTATACAATTACATTACAATTTGTGGGGATTAAAACAAGAGATGTTACATTCCCCTCCCCATTATTTTTTCATTGTCCTCACTCCACAACACCATACAATGTTCATACAATTAAAATGCTAGGCTCTTCGGCCTTTAATCAACATATAGGCTCTTTGCCTAATATCACACATGAATTCTAGCTTGAATATAAATACCTAGGCACTTCGGCCCCAAAAACCATAAATACATAGGCGCTCTGGCCCTAAAACATAGATACATAGCCCACTAGCATTCTCCTACAACTATCCCAATTTCCACTAGCTCTCTTCCACCAACCCGCCCAACCTAAGGAATGTACCCCCTTCACTTCTCTTGGTCCATCGGGTTGTACCATTCTTTTATTAGGGATGACCCAAGGAATGTGCCCCCTTCACTATCCTCAATCCATTGAGATGCACCATTTGTTTTTCAGGGCCTCTCTAGCACAAGTAACTAGGAATATCACTAATGGGATCTCACGGGAAACTCATTGCTAGGAATAAATACCAGGAATAACCAACAACAACCTTGTTGTAGTGAAACTCACACAAGAGTTCACTCTTCAATCCCAAAAAGATAGTTCTTCGACAGTGCAACTCCCACACAGGAGTTCACTCTTCAAGCCTGACAACATGGTTCTTTGACAGTGTAAATCCCACACATTAGTTCACTCTCCATGCCTGACAATCTGGTTATTCTACAAGCCTGACATATTGCTTCTTCATGTTGTACTCACCCTCTAGGATCAGACGTCCCTTTAATTGTTATATAGTTCCTCAGGTGATCCATCATCTGCCAAGGTGTTCTTGTACAGATGAATGCCAACTTGTTGTTAGAATTACACTAGAAATTTGTTACCTTTGGCAATCATCCCATCTGCATCATATGCATGCAATCAATATGAGACATCATCATAAAATTTCAATTATAATTTTAAAATATGTTTTATATAGGAAAACTAGATTTTCCAAACATGAGTTTTCTAGTCATTATGTTTGGATCTTGAAACTGTAGATATCATCCTTCCTTATGTCTTATGTACTTTCCATATCCAAGGCCATTCTTCCAGCAATTTTCTCAATTTCCATGCAACCAAACAAGTTGTTAGCATATCATAACAATTTTCAATTATTAATTTCTCAAATCTATTTTATCTAGGAACAAAATTTCTGAGGCATGAGATTTATACTCATTATGTTTGGCTCTTTGTAGTTGCAGGCATCGGTCTTCTTCATGGGCTTACACCATTTCCATATCCAAGGCCATTCTCTTTGCATTTTCTTAACTTCAATTTATCCAAACAACATTGTTAGCATTCATGCACATTTACAACAGTTTATGAAATGAACTCATAATTGTAACTAACTAGCAATTCAATCATTCCTAGACATTATTCATATTAAAACAAAAATGAAACTATCATTCTTGTAAATCCGTTATCAGCACACCAATCCTTTCATAATGCCATCAAACTTTACCAATAAATGAAACCAATATGCCAATAATCATGGTCACATCTACATGATGCATCCTTGCATTGACTCTATAATACCATATGTTCATCACATGCATTCCACCATGGTAAGTTGGAAGTTCTGTCCCGCGCCTTAACACATTATCCAAACTCTTCCCTATTTATATGTTTGATCATTTGGATACCTTCCTATTCAACCCATACACGACACTAGGAATACAATTCTCTTAGTGTTCTCTCGTGCCAGCAAAGAGGTTGCAGTCCAAACATCGGTTATATAGGAGAAACCATTATGCACTTGGATGGAGCTATAGAATTTCCATTTCAAACCAAACCATGGCCTCACACGTGACCATTTTTTATGGAATTCATTTCTACAACAAGTGTAATGTCTCCTAACTTGACTTGGTTATGATATCGTAACCAACATAACACAATATGTAATTAAATTTTACATAACTGCATTCAAGCATCAGTAAAACTTGTATATTCAAGGCCCTATGCCTTTAAACACCAATTCAATATTAAAATTTGACTGGGGGAATTCTTACCTCAATTCCATTCAGCATTTATGCATCATAAACAACCACAAATGCATACCTGCATGATTGTTATTACATTAATTGATGCTACCTAATCAACTGGTACTTTGTAGAAACTTCTAGGCTCCCCTATCAACCCTTTATCAAGATTTTACCATCCTCATTTTCCTTCACATGGATGGATTTCATATGCAGCAACATCATCAACATCTTCAACCAGACTACTCTTGGTCTACAAGCATGCCACAATCATGTTCAAGCATATCCATATGCACAAACACACATCAATATGCATTAAGTATTAAATCTTATCGTGCCCACTTCATGCACATGAATTCCATGTTTATCATATGCATCATGCATCACATTTGTCATGCACTGCAGTGCATATTTATTTTATCTTATTTATTTATTTTGTTGTTGTTGTATATGGTTGTCCTTGAATCCTTCTAGACTTCTGCAACCTTCTAGATTTCTACAACCTTATGCACTATTATTTTTCTCATCTGTACACCACTAATAATAGATTAAGATTCCTTGCCTCTACCTTCTGCTCAAGATTTCTACCATTAATAGTTGTTTCAACATGTGTATCCTTCCACACATGCATGTTTTTAGAATGTAATACAAGATTCTTGGCATAAAAAAAAAAAAGCAAAGCCTCTGCAATCTATTGTCTAGATTTTAGCAATCCTCAAATCATGGATCTAACCTTCTAATAGGATATTTATATAGTCCCTCCTCATGGGACTATCTCAACATGCAATTCATTGCTACACCTCTATCATATGCTGAAAATATCTCCAGTCACAAGTAGACAACAACATATGTCTAAGATGTTCTCCTCCATAAGCTATGCAAGCATATTAATGCACACTTAACATAAGTATTCCTTATGGATGCCCACCATTATTAGCATGAGACTTCAAGGCATAAACATAAACATGTTTCCCTCTTCCATTATGCACACTAGTGCATATCTTTTTCAATTTTGTTTATGTTGTCGAAATGTTGTAGCTCCTTGTTGAACTTCTCTTCTTGTTGCACACCCATGGCCAAGCCCAACTTGGTTGGCTTGCATTTTCAACCAATCTATCCACTAGTATTGTCATATCATAGTTGCTTCCTTTATCCAAAGAATCTTGTTTTGTAGTCTTGCACTTCCCTCTACAAGTCTTTGATTCCTCAAACAATTGTACAAGCTTGACCATCTTCCTTATACAATTGAGATAGTTCCTTTTAGTTTCCATCTCTTTTGCATACCATGTCAAGCATAGAACCATTTTCTTCATCATATGTCTTCTTAAGAATCTTCCTCTCTAAATATCACTTCCCTATTTGTGTTCTTCTTGACCTGCCATCCCATTATACCTTGGAGATACACTCAATACCCTTGAAATGTACTCAAAATCGTCTATATGCATACAAAATTCCCTTTAATTGTTGCCATCATTCCTTTAGTGCTACAATACACTCCAATTAGTTTGGCATCCACCTCATGTCACCTCTTCCATTATCTCGGGATGTTCAAGGACTTTGATCTATTCTAGAATCCTTCTTCCATTTATGGAGTACCCTTCCTTAAAGTTTGAATGCATCCTTCTCAATCATTTCTTCTTATAATTATTTTTTTATGCCTTTATTGACACTGTTTATCATACATGTTCCTTCATTAATTCACCCCTGAAGTTCTAACACTTATACCATGTTTCCACTATGCACTTCTGATAAAAATAGTGGAGGTACTACTCCAAATCTGCACATTTTTTTCCTGGAGATGTTGCATCTTACCTTCATATATGCATTATGGCCCTATTTATTAGACCACTATCTTCTTGGATTCGCAAATACTCAGGATTGCACCCGGATTCATCTCTTAACATTGCTCATCCATGGCCCTTTATCATCCTCTAAATAATCCTTGACATAACACTCTTTCTTCAAGTGTCTCTACTCATCCTTAATACCAAGTCCAAAATCTTTCACCTGTTATTTAAACCATCCTTCTAGATTTCATCTGTACCCACTGCTCATGCATAATCATAAATTGTGGATCGGATTTCTTACCTAACATCCACATTTGATATGCACATTTTTCATTTAGAAATATTTTTTATTTATTTATTTTTCCAAATAAAACTTCATTAGAGGTCTTCCAAACTACTCATTGCACCAAGAAGTTTGATCCTTGCAACTTCCTAAAGAAATCAATGCACATTTTCGAAGAATTGTCCTGTTATTTCCCCATACCTATAGATTCCTCTTGCATCTTCCACATTGATCCGAAAATGATCTTTTAAAGACTTTGGTTAAGTTTATGCATGAGTTGATTTACCACTTAGGATTTAAGAGAAGAAAAAATTTTTAATGAAAGAATGTTGTATCCATCATAAAGAATACATAACAGAAAGTAAACATTAAGAACAAAAAACCATAATGCCAAGATTGTTAACGGAGTTTGACAAGGTTGCCTACATCTCTCGGCCTTTGTCTCAGTGGGGGAGGCTTTCTTATTAATATTAAATGATTACAAAATACATCATAAATGTATCAAACCGATTACAAACTAGTATTTTTGTGTTCTTATCGACCTCAGGAATCCAACACAACTGGCGGAACTGAAAAAGGATGAGCGTAGCTCTTGGAAATGGCCTCCAAAGTTTGCTTCCTCAATGGCTTCCCTACATAAAAATGGCTTAAGCTTCCAAACTCTTCATCATTTTTTTGTTTCTGAACCTTCCTAGACTGTCAAAAACACTTGGCTAATATATATTTTTAGTTGGGGATCCTATCCCAACTTCCCCCCAAGATCTGGCCTCAAAAAGGGCTCCAAATCCTCATTTTTGGGCAAAATCCTCCAAAGATCAGGCTAAAATCAGCATAAAAATCCAATAATAAGGTCAAAAACCCACTTTGGGAAAAAACTGCATGCCAACCCCTCTATCTTCGAGCTTCTGTTCATATGGGAAGCACCACATGGTCGTGTGTTGGCGCTTTACCCCCGGTCGTCGGTCTCTTGGTCACGTGGAAGGCAGGTGTCCGAGTGCCAATCCCAAACGCTCGCGCCCTACTTCTCTCCTGGCTCCTAGTCGTAGGCCTTGGTCATGTGGCTAGCCCTCTGTCGACCGGGGCTTATCCCAAAATATATACCAACACCCAACTTAAATAATTATGGTGCCATATGTTAAACAAGAAATACTGGTAGCCCGGGTGGCTAGCGCATGGATGTTATAACGTTTGCACGATCGGAGGTCAAGGATTCGAGCTCGACGGAGGTGCAACAAATTTTTTGACCAAACAACATTGACCTCATCCAAGGTGCCATGTGGCACCCTGTGATTGGTCCATACAGTTGAGTAACCTGCCCAGTCAACCTGCACAATCAGCTTCATATGCCACCTCGCTACCACATGTCAACCTGTCATTCGGCCATGTCATTGCCATCTATCATCCATACTACCATGTGTCAGATTTTTATTGGGCTACGTCATCGTACAGACTTCCACGTCAACTTCTGTACAGTCTAAGTCTCAAATCCGTACCATGCCAACTCAGCCTAAAAATGCCAAAAATGTCTACCACATGTCAGCCTCTAGTGTTGCCATGTCAGCATGATGACATCATCATGACATCAAGATGATTTCATCTTCCATGTCACACTGACATCAGAAGTATGACTTCTAACAGTTGAATTTGACTTTTTTTGCATGTTTGGGAAAAAGTTCAGAATGCGATAATT
>JASDQU010736384.1:70877-86565 GCA_032191745.1 Picea mariana | reverse complement strand
GCCAAAAATGTCTACCACATGTCAGCCTCTAGTGTTGCCATGTCAGCATGATGACATCATCATGACATCAAGATGATTTCATCTTCCATGTCACACTGACATCAGAAGTATGACTTCTAACAGTTGAATTTGACTTTTTTTGCATGTTTGGGAAAAAGTTCAGAATGCGATAATTTTTGCATACGGTGTCCATTTTCGGAAAAAAAACATATTGTCGGAATCAGTACGACGAGCCCTACGAAATGGCACTAGTTTCGTCTAATTCTGAGACCTTTGAAATTTTTTCCTTCCTAGATCCATTTGGATCACACCTCCCCACTAAGACCTTTTGGTCCTCCAAAAGAATATTAACCAATCATCAAGTGCGGGATAGGCCTCCCCACTTGTCATTTGTCTTTAAACTATGTCATGTGCACCTATCGCATCATAATCAATTGCAAAGCAACCATGACCACTGAAATCATATTGTTATCTATTTGAACCCGTTCACTTCTTACTGAATTCATTACCATCCATGTAGAAAACATTAGCAGTGATAATATCAGAAATATGACTGCAAATGAGCCAATATGTTTGACTTGCATGACATTAACTTCTCTTGAAGCATGATTGAACTCCCATCGTACAACCATCTTATGTTCATGATTAAGATAAAATGCTTTACTTGGCACAATTATAGGGGTATTGCTTGCATAAGTTGCATTCTTTAATTGTTCCATTATTAGAAGAGATTGATTTTCTTTTATGTGATGAGCATGTACAACATATTCATTTCCCTTCTTAAACAAGTGATATTGGTTGTGTTCCCTGTAGAATATTTCTTTGTGATCATATAAATACGGGCTTCCTAAGACCATTCCACATGTTTCTATCGGCACCACATCACATATTATTTCATCCACATACTTATATGTAATTGCAAATTTTATGATACATTGCTTTGTTATGGGAAATTTGTGATCTTTGCTTATCCAATTAAGTGAATAGGGTTTGTGATGCATCTTAGTGTTTAATCTCAATTTATTAACCACTTCTTCTGAAATTAAGTTAGATTGAGATCCACTATCTATCAATGTGTCGATCTTAGTATGTTTCATTATGACCCTTATATGAAACAATTTACTTCTTGAATCAAAACCATCACCAATTTTACCTATCAAACCAACTTCTATAATCTTAGACTCATCACCTGAATCTGACCCCAAGTATGTTGGTCGTGTTGTTGTTGCAACTTTTTCCCCCCTTTCCTCTCTTTGAACCACTTTGGTTTCTTCTCTAGGTGAAATTGTCTGAAATGTTCATCATCATTCCCTTCTTTCTTGCAATTCTTGCAAGAGAGCTTCTCTTCCTTCACTGTCGCTGAATTTTCTTTCTTCCCATTCCCTTTTCCTTTTCCTTCTTTCTTTGAATATGATTCCCCTGATACATTAACTCCAGTTTTCCCTACTTCAATATACGTTTCTTGAACAGAAACCTCATCAATATTAGTAGGTCCAAACATAAATACATTATTATGAATATAAGCAGGAAAACCTCCTATATACTTCATAAGAGTTTCTTATGTAGTCAATGGAACATCTAATATCAAATCCATCTTACGAAATTCATCTGTATATTCTTGCACTGACTTTTTTTTTCTTAACTTAAGACTTTGCCATTAAATTAAATCATTTTCCTTATATCCCAATGGATAGAACTGTTTTCTAAGTGCAGAAATAAAATCATGCCATGATGGAAAAATCTTACCAACTTGTTGAGTTCCATGTTGCATCTTACTTTGCCACCAGATGAGAGTTGTGCTTTCAAGATGAAGTGATGCCAATATAATTTTGGTTGCCTCAACTTTGATTTGTTGCACATTACAATATACCTCCATCTGTCTAACCCAGTTATCAAGTTTCTCAACATTAACCTGGCCATCATACATAGGAAAAACAAAATTTACATCAAGTTTAAGTAATGGCATATCAGGCTTATGTTTATGAGAATGTTTTCTTCCAAAAGTAGTATTCGAACTTGTACTTGAAGAAGAAGAAGATGAGATGAAGGAGGTGAATGATGATATTTTGGAGGCTCCTCTCCTTCTTCACTTTTGGATTTCTTTGAAGATTCCCCTTGAACCTATCTCTTATGTTCCAAGTAATCATAATACAACACTTTTATCATCTCCGACATGGCAAAGAAAGTCTTTTGAAACTCTCTTTCATTTTGAGAAAACCCTTCTTCTGATGCCATCTTCTCACTTTGAGATGTCCTCTTTCTTGATCCAATCTCAAGATATACTTCTACAAGCTCTCCTTCTCCACGAATTATCTTTTCCCTAGTAATCATGCAAACTCAAACAACCAACTTTCAACCTACTCTGATACCACTTGATCTGAAAATGATCTTTAAATACTTTGGTTAAGTTTATGAATAAGTTGATTTACCACTTAGGAATTAAGAGAAGAAGAATATTTTAATGAAATAATGTTGAATTCATCATAAAGAATACATAACAGAAAGTAAACATTAAGAACAAAAAACCATAACGCCAATATCGTTAACGGAGTTTGGAAAGGTTGCCTACGTCTCTGGGCCTTTGTCTTAGTGGGGTAGGCTTTCTTATTAAGATTTGATGCTTAAAAAATACATAAAAAATGCATCAAATGGATTAAAAAATAGTATGGTTGTGTTCTTCTCGACCTCAGGAATCCAACACCATTGACGACACTGAAAAAGGTTGAGCGTAGCTCCCAAAAATGGCCTCCAAAGTTCGCTTCCTTAATGGCTTCCCTGCATAAAAATGGCTAAAGCTTCCAAAATCTTGAATATTCTATTGTTTCTTAACCTTCCTGGACTGTCAAAAACACATGTTATATATATATATATATTGAGTTTGGGATCCTATCCCAACTTCCTCCCAAGATATGGCCTCAAAAAGGGTTCCAGATCGTCATTTTTGGGCAAAATCTTCCAAAAATCAGGCTAAAATTAGTATAAAAATCCAATACTAAGGTCAAAAACCCACTTTGGGAAAAAATGTGCACCAACCCCTCTGTCTATGGGCTCCTGGTCATATGGGAAGATCCATATGGTCGTGTGTTGGCACTTTACCACTGACGCTTAGCCCTTGGTCGCCTGGCTCTTGGTCACGTGGAAAGCTGGTGTCCGAGTGCAAGTCCCAAACTCCTGCGCCCTGCTATGCTCCTTACTCCTAGTTGTAGGCCCTGGTCATGTGGATAGCCCTCTGTCAACTGGGTCTTATCCCCAAATATCCTCCAACACCCAACTTAAATAATTATGGCGCCATATGTTAAACAAGGAACACTCGTAGCCCGGGTGGCTAGCGCATGTATGTTAGAATGTTGGTGCGATCGGAGGTCAAGGGTTCGAGCCCAATGAAGGTGCAACAAATTTTTTGACCAACCAACATTGGCCTCATCTAGGGTTCCACGTGGTGCCTTGTGATTGAGCCACGTGTCACCCTGTGATTGGTCCGTACAACTGAGTCACCTGCCCAATCAACTTCGTACGCCACCTACCACGCTTCAACTTGTCACTGGGCCATGTCACTGCCACCTCTCATACATATTGTCATGTGTCGAATAGTCACTGGGCCACGTCATTGTATGGATTTCTAGGTCAGCGTCCATACAATCCACATGTCAAATCCATACTGTGTCAACTCAGCCTAAAAATGCCAAAAATGCCTGCCACGTTTAAGCCTCTGGTGCTGCCACATCAGCATGTTGACATCAAGCTGGCATCATCTGCCATGTCATGTTGATGCACTACTGACGTCAACAATATGGCCTCTGACAATTGAATTTGAATTTTTTTTCTTGTTTGGGAAAACATTCAGAACACGATAACTTTCGCATGCAATGTCCATTTTCGGAAAAAAAAAAACATACTGTCGGAATCGACACGACGAGCTTTACGCAATGGCGTTGGTTTCACCAAATTCTGCAAATTTTTAAATTTTGGCCTTCCTGGATCTATTTGGATCACACACATATATAGACCTCCTTCTAAACCTTCTATGTTCCATAAGTAACCTTAAGCTTCTAAGCAATTTTCATATAACTACATTTGTTAGCTGAAAACTATAATTTACAATTCTGGAAACATATGCACATTTTTTTCCCTTTATGGTTAGTAGTCATCTTCCTTCTGATCCCATGTGAGTTTAGCTACTCAATTCACAATTTTGGGTGGATATATGGATTCTTCTGTCCAAGATATTTCCAATGATTTTTATTTTTATTTTACTTTGGAATAGAGCTTGGGGAAACCCACTGGGAACTTCCCCTCATTTTGAGGGGTAAACTAGATTTTGTAGAAAGTCAAGGCTTTTTCGATAACTTGCTCATTTAAGAGCTCAACATGTCACTTGAGGGAATTGAACCTGGGTGGGGGGGAAATCCCCTCATCAGAAACCACTCGGGATAAAACCAATTGACACCAATGACTAATTTATTTTCCAAATCTAATATTTGAGCAAAAATTTGTAGTCATCTGAATATTGCTATACACTTTTCATTCTGGTGCAATTAATCCTAGACATCAATTTGTGTCACTTGTAGAAGTAAATATGTCAATAAATAGAGAAACTTTTGTATGAGCCATAGATAAAAATGATGGCAATGAATTCATAACAACTCTTAGATTATCAATATAATGTTCCAGTCAAAAACTACAACAATCTGGAAATGACAACTTTGTCTTTTTTCACCCCTTTTTCTAGGAATTTTTAGCCAAACTGGTTATTTCCCAAACTATGCACTTATGGAAAAATTTCACTAAACCAAAGTTGTTTGTATTGATGAATATAAAAAATGTCGAGTAAACACATTTTTCCATTTTTCCCATCCGGGGAGTCTTTTCCTCCTCTGAGAATCCCAACAATCCCCAAAAAATAGCCCAGAATAATGGATTTTTCCCTATTTCAACATCCCCATTCCAAACCCCTTAGAATTTATTCAATTATGTCATGATTTATTTCCACATTTTTTTTCTGGACTCCCTCCAAGAATTTCATCTTAATCTAGATCTATGCCATTGATTTGGACCCATATATTTAAAAACCATTATTTTGCAATTTCTGACAAATCCAAGAAAAAATGGGCAGTGACCCTCTCTGGAACTTTTGTAGATCTCCTCAATGCGAAAAAAACCTATAAATTTCATCTCAATATGACTCAATTTTCTCAATTTATGGCCAAAATAATAAAATGAGTCTAGACTTATATCTACACCAATGTTGCTTCAACAAATGCCAGAATTGACTCTACAACTGCTTTTTGGCGTTGCTTCCACTCGGCCACCTAAAGATGAAGATGACCACTCTGTTTTTATGACTAGAGATGAATATGATAGAAATTGGTAGACACAATTCTCTTAGGAAGTAATGCGAGAGCATCTCGATTCAAATCTGAGTGGTGGATAGAGAAATAATAATCTACCCACTTAATCACTTTAACTAAATCATCTATCAATTTTTTTTTAGAATATACGACAATTTTGCATATGTGGAATCCTGGCTAATGTGGCGCTGACATGGTGCTGACATGGCACTAAGTTGGACCACTTCTGCAAATTCCTCGATTCTCCTTGGATTTTTATTTTGAGTCTAGTATGGTTGGCAGAATTTGGTTAACCAACAACTAGGGAGATACTCTCTACTCTCTTGATTCTATTTGACTCTATTTTAGTCCACCGAGCACCTGTTTTTTCCTCGTAGAGATTCTATCTGAATTCCTACCTACCACCAGCCACTCGGAGGGGGAGGGACACTGTCCATCAGTACACAACTAACAGGTACGGTTGATTGCTAAGTACTGAATGGGAAGAATCATGGGGCGATGAGGTGGCAGCCAAAAATTACACTATGCACAAGCTCTGCAGGGTTCCATGGATCTTTGTGCTTCAAACGCAAGTATCATAGGGTTCCCTTTTAATTATAAACAGGTTATGCAAACCCTCCCCAATGCAAGTTGAATAAATAATACAGATTGTAGGTCGATGGACGGGGATCCATGCAAAGGCTAGATCAACGGTTGTTGTGCGTTGGTATTTCGGGATGCATAAAATCTGATCTCGATTCCCAAATCGAGTAAATGAGAGCTCGATGTAAATCCAGGGCCATGAGGAATCACTTGAACATGATTTCTATGGAAGTGTTGAAAGCATTAAACTACAAAAATCCTCCCATCCGACGTTGTCCTGTAGCAAATAATTTCACTCACAAAGAACTTTTGTCTTGTAGCAGGCCCTTGAAAGTTGAGTGTTGTAACCTATAGCTCTGATACCATTATGTAACCTACCTAGCACCCATACTTAGTCTTGTCACTATGAAAAATGACTTATCCTGCTAAAAACGAATTTTAAAACACCCCATGCATATAAAAGAAAACCAAGGGGCAGCATGCCCATAAAAATTACAACAAAACCATATATTGATTTACTTATGCATTTACAACATTTATAAAAAAAACATGATTGCACCTAGTAAGCACACAACAAGCATACAACATTCAATAATCATTTATGTCGATTTTAACCTTGTACAATTAATTACTGCAAATAGATTCTTAATAAAAATAGAGAAGATATAATGATACACACACACACATTACACAGATATTTTACCCTAAGAATTGAAACCGAGAAAACCAAAATGTTTAGGGCCGCACCTCTAATATTGTATTCATCATATTATTCATTATTTACTATATATATATATATGATCCCACAACATCCAAACCCCTAATCCATTAACCCAAATTAGTCAACAACCCTAATTTCTTAACTGTAATTAGAAAACCATTGGCAAAAATCGTGTGTCAAAAAACCACCAAAAACATATGCAAAAAACCTCCAAAAAAAGAATTGGGGGCTCCCATATCATTGTATAGTACATGGGACCAAACTTGCAAAGAATATAACACATACCGAACATTCTTCCACTTGTTTTATTTCCATACAAGGGGTTACAAGATTACATAGTCAACAATCCAGGGTAGTAATACTCATAGATCCTCTACACCAAGAGAACTTCTCAGTGCTCACATATTTGTTAATGAATCTACAACAGTCTTCAAAGTGTCCACCTTCATCAGCAACACCTTATTTTCTTCAACCATGTCTCTCACAAAGTGATACCAACATCAATATGCTTTATCTTTGAATGATAAGTCAAGTTCTTCATCGGGAATATTGTACTCTAATTGTCGCAATCTATCCTTATAACTTATTTTACCAACCCATTACCTGAACACAATATATTGCTTCCTTGCTTGCATGAGTGGTTGCCATGTATTCAACTTTTGTAATTGAGAGTGCCACTACAAATTGTTTTTTCCTCATCCAACTGATTGCTCCTCCAAACATGTTAAACATAAACCCACTTGGATATCTTATGTGATCCAGATCTCCAACCCAGTCTGCATCAACAAACCCGTGTATGTCCAACACTTTTTCCAATCCTGGCCTTCCTTGGTAGCACAATCCATAACTAGTAGTGCCACACAAATAACTGAAAACCCTTTTTACCAATGTCCAATGCCCCTTCCCTGGCCTTGACATATACCTGCTCAAAACTCCCAATGCATGTGTAATGTCTCGTCTAGTATAGACCATTGCATACATCAAACTACCAACTGAACTAGCATATGGAACACAAGACATGTCCTCTTCCTCTTCATGTGTCTTTGGAGACTGATCTGCAAATAAATTTACACCTACAAGAATAGGAACCCTGACCAATTTACATTCCTGCATATTAAACCTCTGCAATATTGTCTCAATATATTTCCTTTGATTTAACTAGATTTTCCTATTTTCCCGATCTCTTTTAATTTCCATGCCCAAAATGAAATTTGTAGCACCAATATCCTTCTTGTCAAATTTAGATGACAACTGAGTTTTCACATTTTGAATAATCTCCTTTTCATTTCCTGTCAACAACATATCATCCACATACAAGACCAAATAAATACGACAATCATTGATTAATTTGAAATACACATAGTGGTTCTCTTTTATCCTTGTGAATCCAAGTCCCAACATATAAGTATCAAATTTTTATACCACATTATTGGTGATTGTTTTAACCCATACAAGGAATTTTTCAGCCTTCATACCATCTCCCTTCACAACAAATATTTTTGGCTACTTCATGTAAATGTCTTCTTCCAAATTCTCGTGTAGGAATGTTGTCTTCACATCCATCTATTCTACTTCAAAATCAAACACAACAACAATAGATAAAATAAATCTAATAGAAGTTAACTTGGCAATAGGAGAAAAAATTTCACCAAATTCAATTCCCTCTCCCTAAAAATAACCTTTTGCTACTAATCGAGCTTTGTATTTATCCACTTTACGTTCCACATTCAACTTCTTCTTCAACACCCATTTGTTGCCAATGGAATTTCTTCCAGTCAATAACTCCACTATATTCCAAGCCTCATTCTTGTCCAAGGCTGCCATTTCTTCAACCATGGCATTTTTCCATAGTTTTCCATCCTCTAAATCCATTACCTCCCTAATAGTTCTAAGATCATCATCAGTAATAGAGAAAGCAAAATTTAAATGGCAATCAGGTGGAGTATAAATTTCCAGTTGTCTTCTTTCCCGAACCAATCTCCTCAATACTAGAGCATGAGCATCTTATTCTTTTGATTCTTGTTCTTATGTAGAGTTTGATTCATCATCCTTTAACTCAAACTCTATTTTCTCTGGTTCTTCCTTTCTTGGTAGGACTTCCTATTTGAAAACATCTTTGATTTCTAAATACCACATCTCGGATATACACTACCTTCTTAGTTTATGGGTTCCAAAGCTTATAGCCTTTCAAACCATCTTTATACCTGATAAAGATATAAGTTTCATCCTTTTTATCTGGCTTACTCTTGTTTTCATTTGGAACGTGAACATAGGCCTCACAGCCAAATACCTTGAGGTGTGTGAGAGAGGGTTTCTTAATAGTTCATAAATCATGTGGAGCCTTGTCATCTATTGTTGATGAGAGTGATTAATTGACCAGGTAACATGCAGTACCCACTACATCTTCCCAAAATTATTTTCCTATCCCATCACCACTGAGCATGCACCTTGATTTTTCCATCAACATCATGTTCATCCTTTCTGCAACACCATTCTACTAAGGTGTATATGGAGTAGTCGTATTCCTTTATATACCACACTTCTTACGGAATTCTTCGAATTCGTTTTCGCATAACTCTCCACCATTATCCATCCTCATCACCTTAATTATTTTCTCTGTTTTATTCTCCATAAGAGCCTTAAACTCTTTAAACGTGTCAAATACTTCAGATTTATTCCTAAGGAAACATATCCAAGTATTCCTCAAGAAGTCATCTATAGATGAGACATAGTACACAAATTTTCCTAGTGATGGAACCGACACAGGTCCAAACACATCATTGTGCACCAACCGTAAAATTTTCTCTGCCCTTATTGCACCAGAGGGGAATCTTACCCAATTTTGCTTCCCATATACATTTTTCATAGAAATCAAAATCCAGAGAACAGTTAGACATACCTTCAACCATACCTTTATAGTGTAGTAGTAGAAATCACTTCTCTCTTATATGCCCCAATATTTGATGCCACAACATATCCTTTTCTCCAAACAATGTAAGAGTTTTTTCTTCTTCAGCTCCAATCTCGGGAACAATGGAACTATTACACCCATCACTAATAGTTCTTCCCTACAACTTATACAGAGTTCCAAACTAAACTCCCTTCAACAACACCATTTCTCCTTGAACCATCCCGTCGGCTTCTTTCTCAAACATTGGTTTTACCCCTGCATTGTCCATTTTGCTTACATAAATCAAATTTATGGACAAACCTAGAATGTGCGGAACACTAGGGAGTGTTCTAATCCTTCCATTCATGAACTTCAACTTGTCATTTCTTCGTACTATGATTTTTCTTGTCGATGTTGGAACATGCAGTTCCTTTGTAACCTCACCTTGTCGGATTGACTGGGTCTACCAAGTATTTGTGTTGAAGGCCGACTAAACCCTCATTTGACCATGTCCATGTTAATATTATGGTAGCTATGGGAGGTATTTACCTCCACGTGTAAACCTGATGAGAATAGAATATTCCGGGAAGCAAGAAGAAACCCTAATGAGTTGGCTAATAACCCTAGAAGACAAGTCGACTCAAGAGGATAATTGGTATTAGGTTATTAGCCTACAAGAGAAGAAGTCGACCAGAAGAAATATTATATACTAAGTAAATAGACACCCAGAATGAGAAGTCGACCCAGGCAGTTAGCCAGAATTAGTATAAATACAGGAGGTCAGTCTTCATTCTGGAAGGCTTTCTCAGAATTGCAAAGCAGCACTTGTGCACACTACAGTTTCCCAGTTTGTGCGCAAGTTTGGAGGAAATTTGTCGTTGCAGCTGTTGTAGCTAGCAGATTACGTTTTGGCTTGGACTATATCTTGGTTATGGTTTGGACTATCTGATTAGCTCTTGTTTGGTGTGCTATCCTTGGAGAAAGGTGCACTACCCTTTGTTTGGATATCTAGCCTAGAGTTTTCTTCCAGAGTGATTCTCTGTCAAGGTTAAGGTGCTCAGAGTGTGGCTTCGGCCTATGGTTGGGTGACAATAGTGATATTGTCAATGGTAAAACGAGCAAATCTATTATACTCTAACAGGTTATGGGCCCACACCTCCTTCATTCAGTCTAACCGTTGGAAGGAAGCATAGCCATAAGGATATTAAGCTCATTGAAGAACTGTCGATAGGGTTTCTAGCAGGAGTAGTCACCAAAGCACTGTCGCTAGGGTTACTAGCAGGTGCAGTTGCAGAAACCCTAATCCTCTTGTTGAGACACCTTAATTGAAGGGATTTACCTAATTTCTGGATAGACCAGTGCACCCTAGCCTAGCGCATCTCCTGCTACTCTCAGCAAGCCAAGACCTCAAGTTTGAGTTTTTGGTCAAATCTAGGGTTGACCAAGTCAAAGAAGCCATGACCTACTCCATGAAGTCAGAAAAAAAGTTAGATGGAGCTTCTAACTTCAGAGCATGGAAGATAAGGATTGACCTCATCCTTGCCAAGAATAAAGTGTTGGATATCATGAAAGGAAAGATCGTGAAACTAGAGTTTGAAGAAGGAAAAGAGAAAGAACCGCAGAACGTTGCAGTTATGGAAAAGTTGAAATACGGTGATATCAATGCCATGAGTATCATAGTGGACTCTATAAAAGACCACTTGATACCCTACATCTCCTATCTTGACTCATCAAAGAAGATGTACGATGCTCTAACAAACCTCTTCTCAATTAGAAACATTAGACAAGTAATGAGTTTGAAGAATGAGCTCTGTGACATGAAGATGAATGATGATGACAGCATAACATCATACTTTGTGAGGATCTCTCAGTTAAGAGATCAACTACAAGCTATTGAAGAGATCATTTCAGAAAAGGAATTGGTAAACATAGTACTCAATGGTCTTCCCAAGAAATGGGATGCATTTGCCACAAGCATGAACACAAGGAAGGAGTATCCTACATTTGAAGAAATTTGGACTTGTTGTGCACAAGAAGAATCAAGGATTAGTGCAAAAGAAAAACCCCAAAAGAAATACGATGATCAAGCCTTCATAGAAAGATTCAAGAATTTCAGGAACAAGAGGAAGTTCGGCTCAAGGAAAAAGCCAAATCAAGAGAAAGAGATGTTAGAAATATAATGCTTCATCTATCGAAAATATGGTCACTACAAGAATCATTGTCCCGAGCTAAAGAAAAGGAAGGAGACACACGAAGCATCAGTTGCCGAAAAAAAGAAAACTTCAAAGAAGACTAAGTAGGATGAAACAGACTTCTTCCTCTAAGGACAAGGTAACAATACTCTTCATTGTATCGAGAATCACAAGATTACTGGCTTGATATGAACTCACTAAAAGCAATCAAGAAAAGGAACTGAAAGGTGTGATGAAGAACAGTGTATATGAATGCAAGCATTGCAAGATCCAGAACTAGAGGTTCTCCCAGATGGAGGGAAAAGACTATGATGATTACTTGTTCCAGTAAACCAGACATACCTCTACATGAGTCATTATATCATCTGCAATATCCATGGGTTGGAGTTATACATCATATGAATGCAAAGACTATTCTCCATAGCAATTGAACAAAGAGCATATGAAGAGCAACCTCAAGGCTTTGAGGCATACCAGAAAGAGACCCTTGTATGCAGATGGAAGAAGACAACTTGGTGGAGAACCTCCAATGCACAACAGAAGCGTGGTGAAGATTTTCTATAACATAGATATTGTATCAGAATGATTACTCAGAAGATCAAGATGATGGATTGCCAATCCATGACAAAGATCTCATGATGACAGAAGAAGTGCCACATGGATATGTTCCAGTTTGACCCTTGCCACGATGTTGTGAGCTAACAGGAACCAAAGAGAAATCCAACAATGATATACCTTATTGATTAGAGCTATATGAAGCCTTCAAAGAAAACCAGTGTTCCAAACCGAAGTACATTTGAGATCAAGCATTACATTATCAGTGATGAAGTCTAGAAAGGAGAAAGTGGTTCCCCAATACATATCTCCACAGATGAGTAGATAAGCAGACATTTTGGTAAAGCTTATGTCCAAGATGAAAGAGTTTGTGTACTCAAGTTGGAGCTCGTGGAGATGACTTCCTTATTGAAAAAGAAAGACATGACTCCCAGGTTGGGAGGGAGCACTGATGTGTTATATATTGATGGACAAACATTTTTCAATTCAAAAAATGGTCCAGGATGAGTAGTTCCTTTCCACTTGGGAAAGTGGTTTGAGATTTCTGATGGATAGGCATTTTCCAGTTTGGAAAATGGTCCAGATCGAACGGTCATTTTCGTAATGAAAATGGTTCCATGGATTGTTGATGTACCATAAACAGCGATTTCCCATTGTGGTTAACATGGGGAATGATATAGGGCAGTCTCTCTTCTTGAGGGTTACTCAAGAAGACTGGCCCGCCTCGCTAGACAATGATTTCCCATTGTGGTTAACATGGGGAATGGTTCGTTTTGGAGGTTGGTGCAGGATAGTCATTTCCTTAGGAAATGGTCCGGACAGTCATTCCTTAGGGCAGATTCATTCTCTTCAGATTGCACTTTGTTTAGTTCCGGAGGAATGGCCCAGGGTGGGGAATGGTCCAGGTTCAGCAATCAGGGACAGGCATTCCTTATGACAGACTCATTCTCTCCAGGTTACACTTTGTCTAGTGTCGGAGGAATGGCCCAGGGTGGGGAATGGTCCAGGCTCAGAAATCAGGACAGTTATTATTCCTTGCTTGAGAAGAATAGTCCAGATAGCTCATCATTGATGTTTGACCTTCTGAGGGAAGATGTTCTTCCAAGATCTCACAGATGTGAGTCGAAGAATGGCCCAGATGATTCATTTTATAGCATAACATTGTTTCTGTACATGTTGATATCAGATGATTGTTATGAAGACTGTATGTCTCTAGATAGTAGATGTATACTACTGTGGTAGATGTGTTCAACTGTTTATGACTATACGTCACCGATCAAATACATGTGTGCTACTTGGTGTGGTAGTGTACCACTAGATTGTAGTTGTGTACTACTATGGATAGACACTGTTGTGTTCTATTGAATGATATTGTTTTGGTTGCCTTGAAGACTATCAGCAATGTTGAAAATGATTATTAACTAGATGGATGATCAATGGACAGAGATTTTCCAGACGGAAAATGGTTCAGGACATTTATTTTCTAGGACATATGTCCAGATTAGAAGAATGGCTCTTGTGTCACTCTATGGTATGAGTGACTTATCCGGCATCATGTCTAATTACTCAGATAGAGTATGGTTTTGAGAGATGATGCAGTTGATGACATTGATGGTGATGATGGTGCTCATGATCTAGTCATGAGATAGTCTATACAACTATGTTGATGCTACCGGGTGAATGGTATGTTTGTGCTCAAGACCATTACCTGTAATACCCCCCTAGCTAGGAGGGAGTGTTAATATTATGGTAGCTGCGGGAGGTATTTACCTCCACGTGTAAACTTGACGAGAATAGAATATTTCAAGAAGCAAGAAGAAACCCTAATGAGTTGGCTAATAACCCTAGAAGACAAGTCGGCTCAAGAGGATAATTGGTATTAGGTTATTAGCCTACAAGAGAAAAAGTCAGGCAGAAGAAATATTATATACTAAGTAAATAGACACCCAGAATGAGAAGTCGGCCCAGGTAGTTAGCCAGAATTAGTATAAATACAGGAGGCCAGTCTTCATTCTGGCAGACATTCTCAGAATTGCAGAGCAACACTTATGCGCACTGCAGTTTCCCAGTTTGGGCACAAGTTTGGAGGAAAGTTGTCGTTGCAGTTGTTGCAGCTAGCAGATTACGTTTTGGCTTGGACTATCTCTTGGTTATGGTTTGGACTATTTGATCAGCTCTTGTTTGGTGCGCTATCCTTGGAGAAAGGTGTGCTACCCTTTGTTTGGCTATCTAGCCTAGGGTTTGCTTCCAGAGTGATTCTCTGTCAAGATTAAGGTGCTCAGAGGGTGGCTTCGGCCTATGGTTGGGTGACAATAGTGATATTGTCGATGGTAAAACGAGCACATCCATTATATTCTAACAGTCCACTTATGGATTCCCGATCCAAGTTTTATGGACAGGTGCAACCACCTTCACGCAAGTTTTTTGAGTTTGGTCCATGACCAAACCTATTTCTAGATGATCTTAGTGATCGTTCAATCATCATCTCAGATTGTCAAATAATCTTGGGAGATCTTCTCTCGCTCCTTGAGCGACTCGTTCTTCAGTGCTACAGTGTCTTTCAACACCATTGATGCCTCTCAGATCTATTGTCCTCTGCATTCAATCCCTAGCCCAGCGTGGTATCAGATCTATTGGTTTCTTGATCTCGAGATCGAAAAAAGACTCGGATGTAGACGAGACAATGTTGAATCCATTTTCTGAATTTGTTCTTCTCGAGTAAAGAATTGTCAATGGCTTGATGTGGGTTAACTAGCATTTGCAAAGAAATATTGACGAAGTTCTGTTGTGATTTCTCTATTGAAGATGGCCAGGGTTTCTTCACTTGGTGGTTAAAAGATTTTGTCGTCAAACTTTCCTGACTATAGTTTGTACGTCAATGGGGGTTTACTCGATGGAATATCACATCGACTTGGTTCTTCCGCGTGAATCGTTTTGTTTTTTTGGTGGTTGTTATATGCACGTCAACTCGAATTGAATTTGATATGGAAGAAACCCCTCAATCGGTGTTCACTCTCCAGGCTCAAATCGACAGGTGAGATTGATACACCTGATGTATGCATGCATGGATATATTTGGAATTCCCTATCGAATTCGAAAAGAGACCCGACTTCTTGCTAAAACAAATTCCGCCTGACCTTTGCTGCTCGACTTGAATGGTCAAAACCCTTGACTTATTGCTTGCTCGTCGGAGTAGAAACTAGATCCGACCTGTCTTTTTGTGGTCAAAGGAGTCGACTTGGTTGGCGGCTCGACTTTATTTGGCTCGACAATAAGAATCGATCGAGATCGTTTCATGCCCTCCCTTGATCAAATTGTCGACTGATGAATTTGTTGATGGATTGAACCCAAATTGGATTTGGTTGAGACACTCTACTAACGAAAGTTTCGATCAAAGATT
>JASDQU010736384.1:59977-70630 GCA_032191745.1 Picea mariana | reverse complement strand
ACATTAATATATTCAAAACCCTAGACTATACATGTGATCAAGGAATCATGTAATAAAGTAGATCTCACTTTATGGGAAAGAAATATATCACTGTATCATATTAAATGTGAAAGAGAGATTACAACCATTGCCTTGATGTCGTAAGGTCCCTTCCAACTGTCCTTCATTCCCCACAGACTTCTTGCTCCAAGGATTTCTGAAACCATAGATCTGATAGCTACTCACAATCTATCTTGACAAAGAAAATCTCAAAACCACTCCAATCAAGCTAATAATTCCAAGCCAACCAAAAGCTCAAGCTCATCCAAAAGCTAACTTTCTCCATGAGAATTCCTCTCCTTTTATAAGCTGAAGAAGATAAGGTGAGGAGGTTAGGATGATCCCACTAAATCATGAAAGCGAGTAAGATCCAAACTATTCGGATGCCACCTCACCCAAGAAGCTTCTCCTTCTAGAACACTCGAGAAACCGTACATTTTTCCCACGTGCTGGAATGTCCGCACCCTAGCTATATAGAAACCTGCGGAAAGTTCGCACCCTGGCTATATAGCAACCTGCGGGAATTTGACATTCCCGCACCCTGCCTATATAGCAACCTGCGGAAATTTCTCTTTATAAGGTTTTTACATAGGAAAATGCAACTTCTTTTCTCAGGAAAAATTCTTCTTCCTTCTCTCTTCAGGAACTTAGGCCACTGTGACCCCTCTAAAGGCAATAGATAGGTTTACATCATCAACGATCATAGGGATGACGAAAATAATGTGTAACACTTCTAGTTCCACCTGTATCACAGTCCAATCAATAACTTGATTAGGATCATGAACATATTTCTTTAATAAAGACACATGGAATACATTACGAGCTCTAACGGTGGGTGGTAAATAAAGTCTATATTATACTGGTCCTATTCTCCCCAGAACTTCAAACGGTCTAGAATAGCGGGGTGCCAACTTATCACACATTACCATTCTCACGGAACTTATTTTGGGATTCACCCAGAGATACACATGATCTCCCACCTTGAAATCTCTGTGAGTTCTCTTGCTGTCTACATATCTCTTTTGTCTATCCTGAGCTATCTTCATATTCTGCCTTATCTTAACCATTGCTTGTTCCATTTCTTTCATCAATTATGGTCCAAGCATGATTCTATCCACTAGATTTTCCCAACTAATTGGAACTCTACACTTATTGCCATACATAACCTTAAACATGCTCATATTCAATTAGTCCTGATAACTATTGTTGTAGGTGAATTATAGCAAAGGTAGATAATTTTCCCATTGTTTGGGTTGGTGCATAACATGCATCCTTAACATATCCTCTAACACTCTGTTAACTCTTTCGATTTGACCATTAGTTTGAGGATGGTAGGCTATGCTAAATGTCAACTACAGTCCCAATCCTGCAAACAAGCTTTTCCAAAAACTTGAGGTGAACTTAGCATCTCTATGAGATTATGGTCTTGGGCAGACCATGCAATCTAAAAATTTCTTTTATAAAAACATTAGAAATGTCTATGGCCTTGAAAGTGGAATTATTAGGAATAAAATGAGCTTCCTTGCTCAACTTATCCACTACAACCATGATTGCATCATGTTGCTTCACCGTCTTTGGTAGACCAATAATAAAATCCATGGAAATAATTTCCCATTTCCACTCTGGAATATGCAGAGGATGCAATATACCTGTAGTATGTGTGTTCTCAAATTTTACTTGTTGGCAATCTAAACATTTATTAATGTTCTCGATGATGTCCTACTTCATTCCAGGCCAATAATGCAATTGCCTTATTGTTGTTACCATGTTTTTATAACCAGGGTGACCTACATAAGGTCTTATGTGGAACTCATCCACAACCAGATGTCACAAATATGTTGAATTAGGAACATACAACTTGTTTTTACACAACCTCTTGTTATACAACAATAGATTATCAACCTCAAGATGATATCCTTCATATTTTCTCTCCTTGGGTTCATGTTGTAGCCCTTCTTTTACTTGATTGAAGAACTCATCTTCTTGCAAGAGGGTTTTAATCCTCTTCTTGATGTCATACTATCCCACACTTGCTACTGCCAAGTGTATAACATGTACACTCTAGTTGAGTGCATCTACCACTTTGTTTTCCTTTACTTTAATGTGTCTAATTTAAAAATCAAACTCATTGATCGACGCCATCCACCTGGCCTGTCTAGCATTCAACCTTGGTTGGTCAAAAAAATACTTTAATCCATAGTGGTCTTCCATCAAAACAAACCTTATTCCGAGAAAGTAATGTTTCCATATATTTAGTGCATGTACAATCGTTGCAAACTCTAGGTCATGGGTAACATAATTCTACTCATGCTCATTTAGATTCTATTATTCATAACAAATCACTTGCCGTTCTTGCATAAGAACTCCTAGTCCTTCTTTTCAAGAACTCCTTACGCTCATGGAATTCCTTGATTTTATCATCATATAATTTTCTAATAGGTATGCCTTTTGAAAGTGTTTCTCAAAATTCTTCCAATTAGTTTGCTTTCCTTCAATCCTTTAATTTCCTTGAGGTATTCCCACCAAATGGAAGATCCTCCATTCAAATTAAAAAAGGAAATCATTGCCTTGGTATTCTCGAAGTAATTGTGTACTCGAAAATACTTCTTCATACCAAACAACCATGCCTCAATTTCTTCTCCCTTCTTAATTTCTCCGCGGCTTATCATTCTTGAATTCTTCAGTTAAGGAACTTTGAGAATTCCTTATCTTATTTTTATTAGGAACACTTGACATCGCACCACTGCCGGATAATTCTACTGAAGTATTCTTCCTTCTAGATGACTCCATGGAAATGCTTCCACTAGATCCAGCCTTCTTGGCATCCCGATGCCTCTTCTTGAAAAAACTCTTTCCCACATTGTTGTGAACCAATCCATGCTTCTGGGCATCTAAAGGGGTTTTCAACCTCTCCAATTGTGGTAACTCTGCATTATTAGGGCCTTGATTCTAGATTTAAGACAAGCTTTGCAACAATACTGCATTCAATTCTTCCTACTTGGCCTGAGCCCTCATGAGCCTCTCATTATTTGTCTTCATGATTCTAACAGTGGCCATCAAATTTGGAGGGGTCTCTCTATCCCTCCATCCATCAAATTCCTCGTTTATGAAATGTGAGGTGTCTTCCATGCTGTCCTACACCATTCACCTATTCCTACCTTTCAGTATGTCCTATATGGTGAAACAACAATCATTATTAGACATTATATCAACATTCTAAAACATGCATACTGGAAAACATTAAACACTTCCTAAAAAAATTTCAAGTGTCCCCGTTGATCCATTCAATCCTAAAGTTTGAAATCTGCTCTGATACCACTCTAGAGCACACCCAACCCCCTAACTCTCACTTAGATTGGTGGGATGTTAAAAATTCCTCTTTAACCAATTCTTCCTTCTCTGGATTTTAATCTCGTAGATGGATTCTACTCGCCAAGAGCTTTCCAGTGACTATAATCATGCCCAATTCTGAGCTCTGGATTGAAAGTTACAACCTCCCTAAGTTTTCTAGCTTCTAATGGATAAACTAGCTCACTTCCACGTCGCATCCAGGTGGCTCCCTACCACTCGTTCCATCCGATATGGCATTGGATTGAAATCTTGAGTGGCTCCTGCCACCTGGTCCATTGGAATTTTCAGACCAACGAATCTGATCCATTGGGCCTATCTTCATCGCCATCAAGGTTCTACTCCTCAGGAGTTCTAGGTCCCTCCCCAACCAAAAATTTTCGATGATGAACTCCGATGGGTAACTCTTAGATCCGATGGTCTTCAGACCTCGAAAATCAACGGTTTCGATCAAGTCGAAACCTATAACTTGCATGACCATTATCTCCCACTTATCATCCTTTTCTATGGTGAACCAATGGGTCCTACATCAGATCTACGACTGATGTATTATCTCGCCCATGTAAATGTGTTGAACCTGCACAGAATAGATCTAGCTAGAAAATACTACACACATTTGTAGAGAGAAATTGAAAAAGAAGAAGCAAGATAGAAAGAATGGAATAATTCTCATTAACCGTATTCCACACTCAAAGAGTGAATAATTTACAATAGATATAGGATACATGAGTAACTAATGAGCCATAGTGGTGGTCTAGATTGATCTGGACACACACCAATAGTTACAAGAGTAAACTGCCACCTAGTCTAGTCTCTCAGGCAGTTACGGGAGTGAATTGCCACCTAGCTAAGTTAACTAGTCAACTAGTCTTCAGTTAACTGACTGAACAAAGAGTAGTGAGTTGGTGATGATCCCAATGTTGCATGGTGACAAAACCAATGCAACATCTAAACTCAACTCAACTAGTCAAACTGAAGTGTCAACTGAAACAAAATATTCTCCAGGTGGAATATTCTCCCCTAAAATATAGGAGACTGGATAATGACTAATTATGACTAATAAACAAGGAATAACCTCAGGAAAAATAAATCCTAGGTGTGTGTGAAGTAACTCCAACAATCCACTCATCGATCAAGGATTCTCATTCAATATCGAGGTTTCATTATTCTTGGCACATTCTCCTTTCTACACTATGGACCCGTGCTTGACATCCTCTGACGAGCGACTAATCCATATGGATGTTGGTGGCCACCCACCTATTCCAACTGGTTCATTTTGGCAGTTTTCCAATTTCGTAGTTTTTTTCCTAGTTTTCAGGTCCCTGACATGCGGGGCTGTTTTGAGGCCCTAAACAACATTTTTAGGGCTCGCTACAGTTGAAAATGACCTTCGATAGATAGCAACAAAATGTGTAGTCCTCGGATAGACATTTCCAATGGGATATCATGCGCCTAAAATGGAGATCGTATGCAAAAGTTATGACCCTAGGAAGTTGATGTACTAACTTACCCAAACAGGGCCCACATGACTTTTGGCGCTGCATCTCCTAGGGTTAGGTTTTTGGATGTCTAGGGTTTTTGACATTCCTGTTTATTGTGAAAAGGCCTTTAGAGCCTCATTGTAATGATCTTCTTGTGAATGAGCGCATACGCCACATCTCTTCTGAAAGATAAGCCACCACCATTCCAGCAAGCTTGTTTTCCACTGCATTTTAGAGTTTCAACTTATTTCCTTATTGAATAGAAAACCAGTTTTACTGTATCTCTTTTATTCTGTGTTAAGTATCTTTTAATAATATGTGTTCATTTCCTTTTTCTCATAAAATCCGGATCAACGACTAAGATATGTCGGCCTATTGATCTAACGGTCAAGGTTTACAATGAATACCCAAAATACTCCACACTCGTTAGGGCCACTCTAGTCCCGTCGACTTGTCAATAGTCAACATGTAATCCCTTTAGAACATGCTATATACCTAGCTGGCATCCTCGTCAACATGACATCACTCTCCCTCCCTACCTCAAATAGGCAGACCCCACGCCGATCTACGGTTGAGATTTAATCTCACCCTTGCATTGATCGATGTCTCTCATTAGTCATTGATATTTTTTCATCGTCTTCAATCTTTCATCATCATTAGATATCCTCACTCCAACTCTCGACCACTTCCTTGACTCTACTTCTCGATAAATGGTCCCAATCTTCCATATAGCCGATGTACGACCATCACTGACTTTGGGTTTCTCTTTGTTGTTGACCCCTCTCTCTCTCAACTCCATAGTTTGAGACTTCCAATGAACTCACCCACTAACGCATGGATGAGATCTGTTCATTGTGTTGAATCGACGAACACAATCCTCCCCGGTTCATCTCAGGGGTTTCTTTTGGGAAACAATCCAAAATTTTTACTTAGCCAATTTCGGGGATTCTTCAAGGATTTTACCAAGTCTTTAGGAGTTGGAAAACTACTCTGAGACCATCCAGGGAATTCTTTCTTTATTAAATTTATATCCCTTCCATATATTGGAAGATTTCCACTTAAAACGGTTAATATTCTCTTGTCTTGAGTTTTTATTACCCATACAGGTACCTCCCAGACTCTAAGGTCTATCTGGCATCTTCCAAATGAATATTTTGTCCATATCCTGCAAAGTTTCCTATCAAGTATTGGGGTTCTCTCTCTGAATGCTAGGTGCTCAAGTCCCCACAAGGAAATTCATATACCATGGCACCCAAATCACTCTTTAAGTGAAGGCTTTGTCCATATCTTGCAAGATTTCCTCTCAAGCTGCAAGGTCCCCAGGGATACATACTACCCCTACTTATTCAGTTTCATGACTATAAAAAATTAAGTGATTACCATTTCTATTACATTCCATTACACTCATGAATTTAAATCATTAATTACAAACATTCACATTTCCTAGTTAATCAAACAAACACATGTTTAAGTCATTAACACACATCAACAAATCACATTGAATACTTATCTGTTCCTGGAAATTCCAACAACCAACTAACTAAGAGATGACTCCTTTCCTCCCAACCTTATGCCATACTATAGATTTCCTTTCTACAGTACGCCACTCTTGTTCCAAGCCATGATATCACAAGGGAATGATTTAGCTGGTCTTTCCAACTAAGATTATCCATGAAGGTTAATCTCCTTCCTCTGCTGACAACAATAGAAGTTTCCCCATTCCCACTGAGATAAGGGCTTCTGCATGTTTATGAGGTAGTTTATCAACATGGTTTTCTTTGCACAAGGGAGTCCCTTATCTAAGATACACTCCCTCGGTGACCTACCCTTACCAGTGCTGATTTATGTCTAGTAAGTACCAAGCTACGACCCTTTATTGGATCCAAGTCTTCTCTATTTCAGGGTGATCATCATTAAACTGGAAAAAATTCCTATTTTCTTTAAGGAAACCTCTCCAAATTATTATTTTCTTCTATCTATGCCAATGAACATCTGTGTTCACTACACCCTTCATCCACGAGCTCGTATCTCCTGTAATATTTCTTAGAGTATTTTCCTCTATTTGCTTCGTTTTCTATTCTTATCCGTGTGGAAGTTTCTCTCTCTCTTTTCTGTCTGTCTAGGTTATGTTTTTCACCTTTAGTGTCTTCCTTTCCAATCCTTGGGACTCCCGTGGATTCTGTCAAATGCCACCTTCTATATGAAGTTCAAATCCCTGGAAGGGTAATCAGTGGTGTCCTATTCTTCAAGTCATTCAATCAACCCTTTCCTTCTCCAAGAGACCAAATTGTTAGCAGTTATTAACTACCTCAATCACTGATTTGACCTCCATAATTTGTCATGTGGTTTCATCCCGATATGGGTATGCTGGTAGGTGTGGGCTCATGTTTGCAAGCATAATTTGACTTGCTAAAAAAGCTTCCTATTTTATTCACTAAAACATCTTAGCTCCACCTCGCCAACCCACTTCATCAATTCCACATGTGATATCATGGCTAGTACTCTCCAGGCTCTTCCCTTCTCAATCAATTGTTTGGTGTTTTCATTAATCAAAACAAGATTAAAATATTCACAACATAATCATATGAAGTCTTAGGCTTAATCATAATCATGGGGGGAAACATGGTGTTACATGAGGGGGATCTACAACCAAGGAATTATGGGATAAGTTGGGGACTTTGCATTAGTATAAGTCCCTAGTAAATAAATTGTTCTTGTGGAAGAAGTTGTATAACTTGAGGATGAAAGGTGAAGACTCGGTGACAAAGCATCTAAACACCTTCAATATTGTGGTAAGTCAACTATTATTTGTTGATATTAAGATTTCTAATGAACACAAGTATATTAGTTTACCGTTATCTTTACCAGACTCGTGGGATAGTCTGGTTGTGGAAATATGTAGTAATTCAATTAATTTAAATTTTGATGATGTGGTCTCATCCTTGTTGTTAGAAGAGATGAGGTGGAAAAATACAAAAATCGAGAGCACATATGCACTACTTTCAATAGGACGCTCCCAAGAAATAGATCTAAGTCCTCAAGTGGGAGATCTAAATCTCTCGGAAAGTTTGTAAAGATATGTTGGAGATGTGGAAAAGAAGACCACTTCAAGAAGCATTGTAGACATAAAAGTGTTTAGAGAGGGAAGGGATTTGAAGATGCTCCTTCTAAAGAAGCAAAAACCTTCATGGAAGAAGGAGGGGATGTGTACTTGGATTCTTCAAGAAGACATGGAGATCATGAGGCATGGATGGTTGACTTAGGTGCATCCTTTCATATGACTCCTCACAGGGAGTGGTTTTACGATATGAAAGGTATTATGGAGGTTGTTTTTTCCTATGTGATGATTCAACCGTTGGGTCAGATATTGAACGCAAAGGACAATGGATCCGAGAGGTAGTGGTTGTGTCAAAAGACACCGTAGCATTGAAGCACGAGTCGCTCAAGGAGTGAGAGAATATCTCCTGAGATGATAAGAAAATCTAAGATGATGATAGACTGATCAGTAAGATCATTTATAAATAGGTTTGGTCATGGACCAAATTCAACAAACTCGGGTGAAGGAGCTTGCACCTATCCGTAAAACTTGGATCGAGAATCCATAAGTGGACATGGTCAACCGAGGGTTTAGTTGGTCGTCAACACAAATACTTGGTCGACCCAATCAATTATACAAGATGAGGTTACAAAGGAATTGCATGTTCCAATACCCCCCCATAAACTCAACTTGGATGAAAAACAAATTCTGTAACATTCCCCCCTGAATTTGTCCTGACTGCAAAAGTTGATAAAGACAGGACAACAACACTCCAGAGGAAGTCTGATCACCATCAACCCTGATCAAGGCCAAAGAGTAGTCATCCATTGCAAAACGGGTTGCAAAATCTATTGTCAAAACATGGTCCCTTTTGGCCAACTGACTAAAAAACAAGACAACACCATCTAGTCGAAGAGTCGACTAGAAAAGAACACACCAATCAAATTGGTCTCTGTCAATTCAACAGTCTCTACATCAGGTACTAAGGTACAATAGTTGGGTTTACATATCAACAAATTCAAAGTACTCCCCCATTTAAAAACAACTGATGGGTCAAAGTATCAACAACAAATAGTCATCGAATCACACCAGTCAATGGATAATAGATATTCGAAAACTCAATCAAAAAACACATAGTCGAAACACATCTAATCGATTGTCAAGTCACGACGAATCTATGATATACCACTACAAAACATCAATAGTGAAGAGGAGCGATGTACATCTGTATGACCAACGATACACAACGATAATAACTCTCCAAACATCGATTCAAATTCTCCCATGACCACTCATCAATCCAACCATAGTCAATCCTGGTTGTTAGAATGGGTCCATGGTTTTGTCTTTCACATCTCTTATGAAAAGATTTGAAAGCATGATTTCCATTCTTTCTATGATGAGGATGATGATAAGGCATAGAAGGTTTTGTAGGATGATCAAGAGATATAGGTTCAGGGTCAGGTGTACCCTCAGGAGTAGAACAACCCGGTATATCAGTAGCAGTGTCATCAACAATAATGTTCTTAGAATCTGGAATGTCGGGAACAACCATCTCATCAATGGGTTTAGGAGATTGCTCTATTGGAAAATCAGTTTGAACTCCACCTGCAATGAACAAGACTTAGATGTTTACAACAAGGGCAGGTTTAGGTAAGGAGGAAACAAAAACATCATATCCAAGAATTGTTCTTGGTGGGAACATCTTTGGCACAATAGGAGTAGTAATACCTTGCTCATTCTTTCCAATTCCTCCTCTGGTATATCCCATTTTGTTGAGCAGTCAAGATCCTATACCTATAGTGTGTTTTTCAAAGTTGGGTGAAACAACACAATTATTAGTTTGAAAGAATAAATTGACAACATCTTTCTTAAAAATAGAAGTAGGGGGTGGAGAAGAAATGGGTGGGCTTGGAAACTCAACAACATCAACAATATTCTCACAAATAGTTGGACTAACAACAATGGTGGAAGAAGAAACAAGAACCTCAATAGCACCAATTTTCTTCTCATCAGTTTTCTCAATCATTTTGTTTAACAATCTGCAGGTCCAGAAGAGTCTCATCCTTCTAAGTCAGTTTCAGCAATAGGGCTCCATAATTTTCCTTCCATGCCAGATACTCAACAAAAAATCAATTGTTATCTTCTTGGATTGGATAATCTTCTTCATGAAGCTCATTAATGGAGGCCTACAAGTGGGAAACCTCACAAGTCAGCTGAGTATTTTCTTCCATCAGCTAGATGACATTTGTGCTCACTGTTTTATGAGAAAGGGCTTTCACGTCTTCTTCCAATTCTTCAAGAAGGTCATATTTTTCTTCAAATTCGTCTACAAGAGTTTGAAAAAAGTTAGCAGCAATGTTCCCCATGGAAGAAACCCTTTTGGAGTGCTCATTCACAACAGTTTGGAACACGTCTTCTGCATATTTCAACTGATTTTTCAATCCTGCATTTTTTTTTTTTTAATCTTCAAGAAAACATTTTCACAAGAGAGGACTTTCACCTCTTTCATGAGATCATCAACAATATCAGTCTTGTCGCAAAAATCATCCACTAGATCTTGGAAAATGGTCTCCATGGTCTGTTATAGGTCAACAATATTTCTAGACTTTTCATCAAACCACTGCAGAAGGGTAGTTTGAAAGAGGGCAACCTCATCTTCCAGCTGGGTATATTGTCTGTCTTCAATTTAGTGTTCAATCATTGGTTCTCAGACTGCAACTGTGCAATGATATTTTGCAAGGCGGT
>JASDQU010736383.1:141596-224361 GCA_032191745.1 Picea mariana | reverse complement strand
CAAAATAATTAATTAATAACTTATAATCAATTAAGGTTATATAATAATTAATTATAATTTAGCCAATGTTTAGGTTTATTTATGAAATTATTCATAGTAATAAGGAAAGGGTCATTACAGTTTAGCCCCTATGTTAGTGGGGGGTCCCGGATAACTTCCATGAAACTGGACTTCTACACTCCCTATCACAGACTCCAATGTTTGGTTTTGAGTGGCCTTGGAGAGTGTCCTCTCCAACCTAATCCAAGGCCCTAGTCCTGAACTAGTATATGAACCCTAAAAACAAAAAGTCTAATATATTTTAAATTAGCGTTGCTTTTATGGGATTTTTTATGTCACGGGGAATGAAGGTGAAACTAATGATGTGTAAAGACTCAAAGCAAAAATGAATGAAAAAAAATGTTGGAAACAAAAGACTTTTACTAAATGCAAAAATCAACAATTTTTCACAAAGAAAGATTTCTTTTTCTTTTCAATTTTTCTAAGATTTCATGCAGCAAACATAAAGGAATTTCGCTCAATCTGCGAGCTACTTATGCTCTAAATGCACTGCAAAAACTTATGAACAAAAAGACTTCTTCCTAGCTATTGATGCAGAAACACAATCTTCAAACAAAGAAGAAAATGAAAAGATATTTTTTTCTCTTTTTTTTTTTATTTACATGCAAATCAAGCAACAAAGGGAAAATACCGACAAGCCTAAAACCAAGAAAAATCAAAATTCTGGCTTAAAGCTCAGATCGCAAAGAATCAGAGCAAAGACACACAATGGCAATCAAGAAAGCAAATATTCTTATGCTTGTCTAAAAACCATAAAATAAAATTTTTCTTTTTATATTTTCTATCAACTAGCAACTAAGAAAAACACGGGCTAAGGATAAGAGGCCCTAACCTACTGACTATTCAACCCTAGACTCAAACACTTGAGAGGAATAATTCTCACCAAAAGAGGGGATGACTGCCCCACCTTGATTAAAAAGCTGCCTGTCAAGCACGCTTCTGTCACTAAAACAACATGCGTTCGAACGTGTGCTGAGCTAAAACAGAATGTGTGTACACGCGGGCTGACCTTGTACAGGCCGTGTGTATGTATAAACTCTAAGAAAAAAATAAAAACAGGCAGCCCAGACCTAGAAGAGGCCTCTGGTATTGACAACCAGGGTCCCTTGAAGGCTTGGATGCTTCTTCTAATCGAAAAGAAAAAATATTTGCAAGGAGTAACAAAACACCAAAAGACAAACTGAGGCAAGACTATGAACCAGCAAGACTCAAACAAGATCCAGAAAACCCCCTGAGAATGTAAAATTCTAACAGGGAAGAGGAGGACTACCTCTTAAGTTCTTTAAGCTCCTACACACTACTGAAACCTCTACAACTAGCGTTCACACGTGGGCTGTAAGAGATTAGGGTGCGGGTACACGCGTTCAGGCCTTATGCAGGCCGCGTGTACTTCTGTGTGTCCCGAAAATTGCCGTCAAGCAACAGTCAGGGAAAACTGGTATAAAGAACCAGGCTCCCTGCTAGCTCAGGCCTTACAGAAAAAGACAGGCAAAGAAACAGAAAATATAATCTCTTAAACTACCCAAAAACTCAACTAAATCCGGAAACCCTAAAGAGTATCTTCCCTAGTACGGTCACCAATTCTGTTTTTGGGAAAAATACCCTACGGACTAGCAAACTACGGTCAGACTTGCATGCAGATTTTGACTGTAAAGAAATGACTTTTTAACCTACCACCCAAAACTTAAACCCCTCTTTCACGATACATGCATGGAAAGGAACTACTAACCTTTTTACTGATGTTTGGTGTAGATCCTCCGTTGCGCTTTGCCCACTTACTTGCGCTACTCCTTCCAAAGTTAACCTGTAATCAAGACAAAACATTATGCATGCATGCTACTTTTCTACTTGAGGGTTAAAAATTAAGCATAAATTACACAAATCATAGATAACTCATGCATTGGGACGGGAAAAGTATTCTTTTATTATTTTCAAAATGAATCAACTTACAATCAAAGTCGAGACCGGCCACTACTCCTTGATCCTGATCCTGGGCTCCTCCTCTTCTTATGTCCTCCAACTGCTTTGCGTTAATTCTCCTTAGGCTTGAGGAAAGGCTAAAGGGTTGGGGCAAATGGATTCGACAAATGGGCGGAGTTTCTTTGCTATAATTTTCCTCCTCCAAATGGTACCCCTACCCCTTCTTTTATAGTCTAGAAGGAGCTAGGGTTTTGGACAAACCCTCGGCCATGCATGGCCGGGAGTTTCAGTTAACTGACCCATAGCTTTTTGTCCCATCGGCAATTTTTTTTTTTTTGTGATTTTGAAGGTACATGCGGGCTGTAGTGGGCCTACTAGTGTGTACTTTTATGTACACGGAGGCTGTAGTGGGCCAGTTAGTGTGTACTTTTTAAAAATGGATTTTTTATAAGATTTGTTCAGTAGTTTTTGGCAAAGAAGAGATATGAATTGGCCTGATGCCAGGTAAGCATGTGTGGTGCAATTTAGGGTTATAACAGTCTCCTCTCTAGGTTGAGGGATATGTAAGTCCAATTTTTCACCCTCTCCTTTAGTTTGTTGATCACTCCTTCCCATGTTTCCCTTTTTCATGCTCTGTCTGTCAGGGGGATTCCAAAGTATTTTGTTGGGAGCGTTTTGCGTTCAAGCCCCAAAATATTTTCCAGGTTTCTTTGAATTGTTGGGTTGGTATTGAAGAAATAGATCATGGATTTGGAGTGATTGATCTCTGATCCCAAGGCTTCCCCAAAATATTCTAAGATTATTTTATAGGCTTTTTCTTCCTTGACCATGGGTTTGCCATGGAGTAAGGTGTCATCAATGAACTTTTGGTGCCTGGAGGTAGGGTAGTTTTTGAAAGGTTTGATGCTTGTTATTTCTCCTGATGCAGTTGCACATTTTATGCTTCTACTAAGTCCTTCCATCATCAGAATAAATAGAAAAGGTGATAGTGGGTCTCCTTGTCTGATGCCTCTTAAGGCCAAAAGGGTTGGCTAGGGCTTCATTGATTAAAAGTGAGTAACTTGTCGTAGAGACTAGGCTAACAATGCAGTTGATCCAGTGTTGTGCAAAGCTAAAAGATTCCAAAGTCTTGACCATATAGTGCCAGCTAATTTTGTCATAAGCCTTTGCTAGGTCAAGTTGGATTATCATCCCCCATCTCCTCTGAATTTTCAGTGTGTGTATCAGCTCATGGGCATGGATGATGTTGTCCACAATTTGTTTCCCTTCTACAAAACCCACATGTTCCTGTGAAATCAGTGTGGGTAGGAGAGGTTTCAGTCTATTGGCTATGACTCTGGAGATTATCTTGTAAACCACATTGCATAACGCTATGGGTCTGTAGCAGTCTGGGGTCCTTGCTTCATTTTCTTTGGGGATTAGAGTAACATTGTGACATTTAGTGCTTTTAGAATGGAGGATGAGCATCTGGAGTATTCCACCACCCCATAAATGTCATGTTTGACCACTTCCCAACAGTCTTTGAAAAATTCCACCGTGAAACCATCTAGACCTGGGGCCTTTCCATTGGGCCAACCCTATCCAGGTATACCAAATCCTATTTGGGGTACAAATGCTCAAACTCATGTCCCCACTCAAGGTTATAATCCCCCGAGCTACTATCCTCTCCAACCACCACCGAATCAGCCTGGTTCTTCCCACTATGGGCAGACTGCATATGGTCCTATTGGTTTGCTGACAGGGATTCCACCCTAAAGTCACCAGTACCCATAGGTGAATCGATAGTTACCATTTCTTGCTACTTTGGATTTGCCAGATTTTTCTAGGATTCTAAATGATCCTGTTTGTCACTCTCCTCAATTGCCTGCTATTCCAGCCAAGCTTCCATCGGACATTCCTAAATTCGATGGAAAAGTGGGAGAGGACCCGAACAATCACATTATGAATTTTCACTTATGGTGTTCATCCAACTCGTTGATGGATGACTCTATTCGTTTACGTCTTTTTCAACGAACCCTTACTGGTTCTACTGCGAAGTGGTATATTGAATTGCCACAAGGTTTCTTCTCTGATTTCAACACCCTAGCTATGGATTTTCTTACACATTACCAGTTACCGATCCGTTATGATACTGGGACTGAGATTTTGACTTCCTTCAAATAGACTAAAGGCACTCATATATCTGATCATATCTATGAGTGGCGAAAACTTCGACGTCTCATTAAACTTGAACTCCTTGATTAGTTACTGGCAGAATCGTTTATGAAATCCTTTGTGAACGAAATTGGTAAAGACATTGCCATGGGTGGCATTGTCACGGAACAGCAGGCTATAAGTCGTGCTTAGTATCTTGATCTCGTTTATTCACAAATGGGAACACTTTATGATTTATTACCTGAGTTACCTCGTTCTGGTACTTCTAGCACTTCAACTACTCCAGTTGCCTCACATGCAGCTGACGGTGTGATTGGTACTGCCCTAGCCCACTCACATTATGTTTCAAGTACGAACCCTAAATCTCCTTCTTCTAATGTTCAGAATGCTCCGTCTCCTGCTACTCCTACCGGTAAAACTTTCGAGGTGAACGCTGTTCAATCTACCCTGACTGGTAAAAATAAATCGAAAAAAGGGAGAGGCAAGAATAAGGAGGGAAAAAATAATAATCAAGCAGAGCAACCTAAAACTACTACTGTTGAAGATCCAGATAAGTGCAAACCCCGATACCCTTGCCTTATCTGTGGTGATGATCACTACACGAAGGATTTTCCACGACATGTTGAGGTCACTAAGTTCCTTCAAGGAACCCCAAAACCATCTACACTGGCTGTCTTGTCCCAACCCTTCCCATCTCAACAATAGGCTCAGTTGGTCATCCATGAGCAACCATCTTCTTCTACGACATCATATGTTTTGATGTGTACTGGTGATTCTAAGCCAAACAACGTTGAACTCACGACTAGAGCCAAAGATTATACTCCATCTAAGGAGAAGGTTGACGATTTACCTCCTGCTTTGGTCCAACCCTCTCCACCGACTCCACCTACAAATGGTCCTCTTCATCTCGAACGACTGAGCTCTGATACAGTTCTATGACCACCCCCAAAAGGTGTCTCTAGGAAATTGACTTTCAATCCTCATGCTCATGTGGCCCAGAACTATAGCATTGTTGAAGATCTGGCCCAGACACCTTCAACGATGTCAGCCCTTGAAGTCCTTCAGTCTTGTCCTGCACAACGGAAGGCACTATTGAAAGCTATAGGTGGAATTGACCCAACAGATAATAATTTAATAGTCTTTGACTTGGATGATCATATTCCAAGGTTACCCCCTCAACTCATGTTCCAGATACAGGTTGTTGTCTCTGACAAGAACATTTGCAGAAATGTTATCGACGAGGGTGCCTCGACATGTGTAATGTCTTTTTCTTGCTGGAAAGACATTGGCTCGCCTCCCTTAAATGAATCACAAAACACTCTTAAAGCCTTCAATGGCTCTGGTTTTAAGCCTTATGGTGTTCTTCCTTCGTTTCCAATTACATTAGAAGGTAATACGGTCCAAGTTGAAGTGGAAGTCTTTGACGCTCCCCTCGATTATAATCATCTCCTTGGCCTTAGTTGGATCGATTCCATGCACGCCGTTGTGTCAACACTTTTCCATGTAGTATGTTTCCCTGATCAAGGAAAGGTTGTTACTGTTGACCAACTTGCCTTCTTCAATTCTGATACCCGTACTGGCAACGTACCATTTATTGCTAAAACCCCACCAGGTTATGAGAATGTCGGTGTAGGCATTTTAAAGGACTCCTCGTTAATGGGTACTTTTCCCATTCCACCACCCGATGTTCCACACCCGTCAGTTGCTTCTATCAATATGATATCCCCCATACCTCACGAACTTCCTGTGTCTCACGACCCTTGGATTGTCCCTTACCCTGGAGATCATCTTCATTTCGGCAACATAATGTCGTTAAGTCCGGTCAAATCTGCTTATCAGGCCATTCAATCGACAACACCTTCTACTTATTCTTTTGATGAGTTGTCTCTTGATACTTTTCATGTTATCTTTCCCACTGACGAGATGATCATGCCCGTCATGGAGGACACCCCTTAGGACGATGGGCATCATCGTTCCATACTCTTTCTGGAACAACACACTCTTGAGAACTACCAATGGATTTCGAATCCGTCGACCGTTGTTGTCATCTTGACCATTCCCGGATCTACACATGATGTGTTTACCGAAGGGAACCTCAGTAATATCTCTCCCATGATTCCCATTGACATATCCGTTAAACCTGGAATCATCAAAAATGTTCATATTGGAGCTTCGTGTTCTCCCGAAGAAATTGTCACCTATACATCTCTGTTCAAAGAATTCTGTGACATCTTTGCCTGGAGCTACGAAGAGATGCCAGGTATCAACCCTGCAATTGTTGTACATGAGATAAAGACATATCCCGGCGCTAAACCCATCTGGCAATGCCTTCGTCCAGTTCACCCATGTAAGGCAGCTGCTATCAAGCTCGAAGTTGAAAATCTTTTGAAAGATGGTTTTATTTATCCAGTGGCTCTGATAGAATGGGTTTCCAACCCTGTCTCGATTGACAAGAAAGGAGGCAGTATTCGTGTATGTGTTGATTATAGGGATATTAACAAAGCCTGTCCAAAGGACAACTTTCCAACCCCTTTCGTCGACCAGATTGTCGATGACTGTGCCAGCAGTGAAATCTTCTCTCTCATGGATGGTTTCTCTGGCTATAATCAAATTAACATCACTCCCGAGGACCAACATAAGACTTCTTTTATTTGTCCTTGGGGTACTTTTTCCTATAGGAAACTTCCCTTCGGTCTTAAGAATGTTGGCGCGACGTTTCAACGTGCTATGTCTTATGCTTTTCATGATATAAAGCATATCGTTCAACCCTATTTGGACGATTTACCAGCTCATTCTTTGCACCGAGTCGATCACTCCACTCATCTCTGAGCTATTTTCGTTTGTTGTCGGTTCTATCGTATATGTTTAAATCCTCATAAATGCATTTTTTGCGTAGAATCTGGCCGTCTTCTAGGTTTTATCGTTTCACATCAAGGGATCTGGGTGGATCCTATTAAGGTTGAGGTGATTCTTAATATCCCTCCTCCTTCTACACTGTGTCAGTTGCAAAGTTTGTAGGGGAAAGCAAACTTTCTTCGTCATTTCATCCCTAATTACACCGAGATTACTTGTGGTTTTACACGACTATTAAAGAAATATTCTGAGTTCATTTGGGATACCATTGCCAACAGTGCTTTTGAAGCTTTGAAATTGTCCCTAATGCAAGCTCCGCTTCTCTTTCCTCCTGATTATAGTCATGATTATTTTCTTTATCTTGCGGCCTCAGAGTATACTATTGGCATGGTTCTAGTCCAAGAGGATGATGTGCACGATGAACATGTTATTTATTACTTAAGTCGAAGTCTCACATCAACTGAAATCAAGTATCAACATGTTGAAAAACAGGCCTTGGCTGCCGTTCAAGCCGTTCAACGCTTTCGGCATTATATCCTCTCACGGAAAACTACAGTGATTTCTCATTGCAACCCTATGCAACACATTTGGACACGCCAATTGCTAGGGGGAAAATAATCCAAATGGATTGTCATACTCTAGGAGTTTGACTTGGAATTTGCTCGCGCCACGTCTAAAAAATCCTTATTTTTTTTTGAGTTGATATGTGATTTTCCTCACTCTGCCACGGAAAATGTAGCAGTAGATTCATTACCCGATGAATCGATTTTCCTTATTAGCACTGACGATCTTTGGTATGGGGATATCATTATATATATCCAAACCCAGACTTTCCAACCTGCTTTGTCTAGTACTGAACGGCATTGCATATGCTATCAAGCTCATCAATACATTATGCTCAGGGATACTCTTTACCGTCGAGGAATTGACTCTGTTTTTCGACGTTGTTTAACGTTCGACAAAGCTGAGAAAGCTCTAAATGACTGCCATTCTAGAGCATGTGGTGGTCACATGTCTGGGTATGCTACTTCCCAGAAGATCTTACGAGCAGGGTATTTTTGGCCTTCTTTGTTTAACGACTGCATTACTGTTGTTTAGAAATGCCATGCCTGCCAGACCTACAATCAGAAAATTTGGTCACATCCTGCTCCTCTTCATCCTGTGGTCTCAGTTGGTCCTTTTGTGAAATGGGGCATCGATTTCATGACATGTCACCATCACTCGGCTGGGGGGCATGGTTACATTATTGTAGCTGTTGATTACTTTACGAAATGGGCCGAGGCGATGCTGACATTCGACAATACTGGAAAGACCGTAACGTTGTTTCTTTTTAATCATGGCATAGCTCATTTTGGTGTTCCCCAAGCTATCGTCACTGATCACGGTAGTCATTTTAGGAACTTTATGATGTCTGAACTTACGGATTTATCCAATAACAAATTATGAGAAGAAGAGATAGGCAAATACATGATCCAGCAAGGGAAAGAGAAATGCATGAGTTATTTGCTAGGCTTGATGCTATGGAGAAAACACAGAGGCACACAATCAACACTGGGGATATCAGCGAGTATGAAAGTGAAAATGAAGCTAGAAATGAAGAAGTTGCAGTCGAAGATGCTGCAGAAGAATGCTTATTCAGGGCTATTGCAAGGATAGGTGCTAGAGCAAAAATGGACATTCCAGTGTACGAAGGCAACTTGGATGTTGAAGAACTTCTAGAATGGATTAGAGCTCTAGACAAATACTTCAACTATGAAGATGTTGAGGAAGCTAAGAAAGTCAAACATGTCATTACTAGACTTAAAGGGCATGCAACACTATGGTGGGATGAACTACAGGCTGACAGACGCTGCAAGGGAAGGCAGAAAATCAAAAGCTGGGATAGAATGGTTGCAAAAATGAAAGACAAATTTATACCCGGGGATTATCAAATCACTCTGTTTCGGAGGATGCAGAATTTGAGGTAGAAGCTAATCTCAGTGAAGGAATACACTGAAGAATTCTACAGGATAAACATCAGAGCAATTCATTGGGAAAGTGATGATGAAAAGATTGCCAGGTACATGAATGGTTTGCGATATGACATTCAAGATGAGATGAGCATGATGACCATTCAGACTGTGGAAGATGCTTATCAGATGGCTCCGAAAGCTGAAGAGAAGATGAGCTGGAAGCAAGGTCAAAGAGGCTGAGGTAGAAGTCAATCCAGAGGAAAAACAATTGCCCAAGATAGAACTTAGAAACCTAAAGAAGAGGGAAAGAAACCTCAAACTGAACCTGAGAGGGGAGGAAGCTCACAAGGAAGGCAGTATGGTGATAGAAATACTTTTTCTCGAGCTAGAGGAAGAGGAATAGGTAGAGGAGGTGAAGTGAAATGCTTTGTTTGTGGAAAAATCGAACATAAATCCTATGAGTGTCCAGATAAGAAGAAAGATGGAGGTGAAACTCACATTGCTGAAGCTCAAGGATGGAATGTTGAGGTAGAAGATGCTGAGGGTAGAAGATCCTTAATGATGAGGAAATTTCTCTTGAAGCCAGAGAAGGAGGCAAAGAACCCAACCCAAATAAATAGTTTGTTTCAGACCGCTTGCAAAACTAAAGATAGGTTATGCAAGTTCATAGTGGATAGCGGTATCATAGACAATCTCGTATCTATAGAGATGGTAGAAAAGCTGGAGCTGGAGACTGTTGCACATCCAAGTCCATACAGGGTTTTGTGGCTACAAAAAGGACATCAGGTAAATGTCACTAAACATTGTTTAGTTGAATTTGAAATAGGAGGATATAAAGATGAAATATTATGTGATGCCATTCCCATGGATGTTTTTCATCTATTGTTGGGTAGACCATGGCAATATGACAGAAACATAGTTCATGATGGGAGAAAGAACACATACACCCTGAAGAAAAATGGTAGGACTCACATGTTGCTACCAATTAAGGATAAAGAGGTGAAAATAGAGACAAGAAACATTGTACTTCTCATGAGTGGGAAGGAACTTCTTGATGAGGTTAAGAAGAAGGAAGACACACAATTTATTGTGGCCAAGAAGCCCAAAATTATTTTGACTAGTACAAGGATAGATGATTTACCAGAAGAAATCCAGGAGTTGTTGGGAGAATTTGCTGATATAGTAGTGGATGAACTACCTTGTTCATTGCCACCTATCAGAAGTATAAGCCATCATATCGATCTTATACCTGGACCTAGTTTTCCAAACAAAGCAGCATATAGGTTGACGCCATAGGAAAATGAAGAAGTTAAGAGACAGGTCCAGGACTTAATGGACAAAGGATTGATTCGAGAAATCTTGAGTCCATGCACTGTTCTGACAGTGCTCAGCCCAAAGAAAGACAGAGGCTGAAGAATGTGTACAGACTCAAGGGTAACCAATAAGATTACCATCAGATATAGATTTCTATTACCAAGGATGGACGACTTGATGGATTGCTTGAGTGGAACAAAGTTTTTTTCAAAGATTGATTTGAAAAGCAGATATCATCAAATTCTAATGAGAGAAGGGGATGAATGGAAGACAACATTCAAGACGAATGAGGGGCTGTATGAATGACTTATCATGCCATTTGTTTTAACGAATGCACCCAGTACTTTCATGAAGTTGATGAACGAAGTCCTGAAGAATTTCATAGGGAAATTCATCATTGTATATCTTGATGATATATTATTTTTCGGCAAGACATAAGTAGAACACTTACAACATTTAGTTGTAGTAATGAGAAGATTACAGCAAGAGAAATTTTTGATTAATATGAAGAAATCATCATTTATGAGGACATAACTCATTTATTTGGGGTTTGTTATTTCTGCAAATGAGCTGAAAATGGGTTCGGAAAAGATAAAGGCGATTAAGGATTGGCCATCGCCGAAGAGTATATTTGAAGTACGAAGCCTCCATGGGTTGGCTAGCTTCTACAGGAAATTCATCCAAAAATTCAGTGGAATTAGCGCACCATTGATGGATACGGTGAAGAAGAGACATAAATCTTTTCATTGGATGGAGGAAGCAGAGAAGAGTTTCAATCTGCTGAAGAAGAAGATCATGGAGCAACCAATTCTGGTTTTTCCATATTTTAGCAAGACATTCTAGGTCAGGTGTGATGTGGGTGGATTTTCAATTAGAGCAGTCTTGAGCCAAGATGATAGGCCAATCACATATTTCAGTGAAAAACTGAATGAAGTGACGATTAAGTACTCTACATATGACAAGGAATTCTACGCAGTCATACAAGCGCTGAAGAAATGGAGACACTATTTGGTTCCTAAGGAGTTTGTTTTGTACAACAATAATCACGCTTTACAATTTGTGACTCGACAGGAGAAGTTGAACCAAAAGCATGCTAAATGGGTTGAATTCATGCAAAATTTTACTTTTGTGATCAAGCATATTTCTGGAATTGCTAACAAAGTTGCCGATGCTTTGAGAAGGAAATGTTTACTTACGCAGGAATTCAGAGTCAAGACTTTAGGTTTTGATAACCTCAAAGAAATGTACAGGGATGACCCAGATTTTAAAGAGGCATATGAGGCATCTGAGAATCCAGTTCTCAGGGACATAAGCCAATGGACTGAAAACATGATCCAGGATGGATTATTGTTCAGGGGAAATCAACTATGTATTCCGAAAGGCTCCATGAGGGAGAATTTGCTAAAGGAAAAACATAGTGGAGGATTGGTTAGACATTTCAGTCATGAAAAGATGTTCTCAAAGTTGAATGACTCATATTTTTGGCCAGGGATGAGGAAAGATGTCAAGAAATTTGTGGACAGGTGCAGAATTTTTCAGCACACAAAAGGGAAAAGGCAGAACACAGGGTTATACCAACCATTGCCCATACCTAAAAGACCATGGGACACAATGAGCATGGATTTCATATTGGGATTGCCAAGGACACAAAGAGGATGTGATTTGATCTTTGTGGCAGTCAACAGATTTTTAAAAATGGCACATTTCATACCATGATAGAAAACCAGTGACGCAACTCATATTGCGAACCTATTTTTCAAGGAAGTTGTCAGAATTCATGGCTTGCCAAAGAATATCATTTCTGATCGAGATACCAAGTTCGTAGGGAATTTCTGGAGGACCTTATGGAAGAAGTTGGGGACAAGTTTGTCTTTTAGCTCAGCATATCATCCTCAGACGGATGGATAAACATAAGTTGTGAACAAGAGCTTGGGAGATTTGTTAAGAAGCTTAGTGACTAAACACCACATTCAATGGGATCACATTCTTCCACAGGAAAAATTCACTTACAATGATTCACTCAATAGAATCACATGGCAGACTCCATTCCAGATTGTATATGGAATGTAGCCAAGAGGATTTTCTGAATTGAAAGAGGCAAATCAAGCTGAATTAAGAAGTGCTAGTGCAGAGGACTTTGCTGAAGGAATGAAAGAGATTCACAGCCGAGTTAAGGAGTGATTGTAGAGTTCAAGTCAAGAATACAAATGGAGAGTAGATCGACACAGGAGAGAACTTCAATTTGGAGTTGGTGATCTGATTCTTGCACATCTAAGGAAGGAAAGGTTCCCAAGGGGAATGTATAACAAACTGAAGATGAAAAAGATTGGACCATGCAGGGTCATAAGGAAATTTGGGGCAAACGCATATGAAATTGAATTACCCAAGCATAAAAAATTAATGAATTAGCCAAGCGAGCATAAAGGCGGAAGTCAGCTGGAAAAGCACTGACGCACATTTTTTATATGTTTTGGAAAAATTAATGAAGCAGATATTAATGTGATAGATGGGGGGAAGCGTACTTACATTTATGTCAAGATATTGTAAATAGATCTTGAGTGATTTCTCTCATCTGTCAGTTGTAATAGGCATTTAATTTTGTTTAATGAAAGTAGGTAGATTTGAATTCATAGATTAGATAGTTAGAAGCATAGGAGGGAAAACGGATATAAACACTCTCACCCTTGTATTATTGTAACAATAGATGATCATTTAGAATTAATAAGTTGTAGAGCTGTAGCAAAGAGCTGTAGAGAAGAACCCATGTACATGAGCACTTGAGTTAATATATGAATCTTTGACTCAATTTTCATGGTGTTTTGATGCTTACTGTTTACATTTGCTGAATGGTATGTTTACAGTTGCTTTGTTTCTCTGTATGCATTTGTTTCAATGTTGTGTTACATGTATGATTTCATGTTGAGTGTATGAATTCTTAGAGAGGAGAAGAATGAGTTTCAATTTTTTATCTTTCTAAGAATTCTTGCAAGGAGTGCAGTGAATGTTCGCAAGGTGTGGGTTGACGAGGGCTGAGTTTTATCTCAGAAATATTAGGAGAGATACCATTGTTCTCATACCAGCTGAAGTGCAGGTGAAGCACAGAGCCGTGCAAGGTGTGTGCAGGCCAATTGAAGCCTTGGATTTTATAAATCCAGAAGGAAGGTTGAAGGACCACTGTTGCAAGGAGTGCATAGGGTTAGAGACTCAAATAACCAGGGGTTATTTGAAGGTTTTTCGTAGGGAGTGTCAGCAGGGATCATTTTGGAAGCTTGAGTTTATAAGTGAAAGCTTAGGAGGGATTTAAACTTTGGAGTACTCAAAGGGAGATGGAGGCTGAAATCATCTCATAGAAGTTAATTTCAGGAGGGAGAACGTCGAGTCGTTTGGACAGAAGTCCTTGAGGAGTGCATCTGGTGGTCAGAATTCTCCGTGGAGAACTCGCGAAGTCATGAGGACCGTCGAATATAGAGGAGTTGTGAGGTGGTTAGGAGTTGGATGAATCCACCACCCTGAAATCAAGAATCAATGTGAACCATTGATCGTGATCAGTTTGAGCTTTCAGATCATTTTGAAAATTCACGATCCGTAAGTTCAAAGTGCAGACCAAAATCCTTGGTCACTCTAAAACCCGAATCACAAAAGGGATAATTAAGTGTGAAATTTTGGTATTTTGGGGTTCGACATTCTGGAAATCCTGATGACAAGGAGCCAAGATCCTTTGCATTGAAAATTCTGAAGTTGCGAAATGCGGCATGTCATTGGAGTGGAATTTCAGTAATCTGGGATTCAGCGTTTCAGAACCCTTGATGACAAGGAGTCGGGGCACTTTGCACAGAAAACCCCGAAGTTGTAAAATACAAAGTGTCTTTCGAATGAAATACTGACATTTCGGCATTTTGGGGTTCGAGAACTAGAGGAGACAAGTGATTTTTGGAACCGAGAGTTTCAAACCCCCGGTACACGAAATCCTGAAAAAGGGTCACTATTTTGGAATTCGGGAATTGGAGCGGCAAGTGAGTTGGGATCAAGAATCGCGAACTCCTAATACGCGAAGTCCCGAAATTCCATCGATCATGCATTCCATGGAACGTTGATCCCATTTCGACATTCTAAAATTTCATAATTCGGGGAATCATAAGGCTAGAGGAACGATTGTTGGGTCATTTGCTCAAGTAATGAAAAGCCGAATTTAGTGGCAACAGGTGGTGTGCGTTGGAGCGGTCAACCCTCGTTGACATTTCGCATTTCGACATTTTTCAAGAGCTCTGCAGATATATCGGGACTCTCCAACTCCCAAAACTTGAATTCCTTTGTGGCTCAAACAAAGTGTTTGGTTAACCCTTGGCGTGGTTTTAGTGAAGATCCTATGTGGATCTCGACCCGAGGGCGGGGGTCTGCGTCACTCATCCTGCTGTATTTTGGTGTTTTTCGCTTCTTATTTTTTATTGAGAGGGAATTCTCTAATTAGGTGTCCATGTTCATGGAATATTCTGCATCTAAATGGTATCTTCTCGTATTCGATGCTTTGTATCCATTCCTCATCCCTGAATTCCAGGCTTATGGCTTCTGGGAGTGCCCCTGAAACATCCATCTCTATGAAGATTCTTAAATAGGAGGTATATCTCCCTTTTAGGGTTGCTTCTGATGTTTTCACATATTTTCCAAGTTTGTTCCTGATTTCTTTGAAGGTGGAGGGTAGCCGGTAGTCTATCGGAAGAGAGTAAAGTCTCAACTAGATGGGTACAATCTTGAAGGTTTCTTTCTCTAGGGATAATTTTTCCTTCCATGTCCGCATGTACAATCCTGTTGAGGCATGGAAGTATGCCTCCCCTTAAAAGCTCTATCCTTGTCCTCCAAGTTCATGAATACTGCTGTGAAGAATCCTTTCGAACGCAAGTGGAGTTCCACTTCCCCGCTTGGCTTCCATTGGTATTTTATCTAGTTGCGCAACGTTCTTTATCTGGGCCACAAACCCATGAACTTGAAAATTAATGCATGCATCTTCATCTGGTCCCGAAAGAGTTGTTGTTGGCATAGGGGTAGACCCAAGGTTCAACACTACAATAACGCACCAACAAAACCCTAACTATCAACCCTTTCGGCAACACCTACGAAGTAGATGAAGTCTCACTCGAGGTAGAGAAAGGGGTGGTTGCAAGACTCAGATGTCTCACTCCATAAATGAAAAGCGTGGAAGAGTTGGCCATGGAGGCAGGCGGTCAGCCCAAAGTTCCCTTGTCAAAAAATGTTCCGGCAAAGTCGATTCTAATCTGAGTTCGTGTCTGACATAAGAATGCATGTACAGATTGACAGAAGAAGATGCAGACACAAAACCTTGATTGTAGTGGCCAGGTCCCACTCTTAGTGGTGGCAAGTTGTTCTGAGTATAAATACTCTATTTTGATATTTTGTAATGGTCGATGGTGGAGAAAAGCTCCCGTATTGTAAAGTTTTAAATGAAGCTTCTGGTTCTCTGGTTATGTGTTGTAGTATGAGATTTCTTGTTTAATGACAATCAGCTTTCTTTCTCCCTCTTGTTTCTCTCTGATACTGAAAGAGTTCATGAGTGACCGATTCACATGAATTATTGTGATTGTATTATGATGAATGTTTGATCATAGTGTTGTTATAATTCCTTTCAATTTCTTTGAGATATGAATTCAAGAAGATCTTGTGTTTAAGTTTTTCCTCTTTGGGTTGCTGGAAGACTTGATGTCCATGGAAGATCTCTAAACTCTCCTCACCAAAGTCCTCCCTATACTCACCCTTACTCCAACTTACCAATTGAAGTTGATTCCAGACCTCAATTGCTTATGCATGCTAGTCCAATTTTCTGAGTTAAAACGATATCATCCTGAGTCTGCGTCCATTTGACCTCTTTAAAAACCAACCCATGACACAAAAATATGTTGGGTACTGGGATTAACTTCAACACAATCCAGAGGTGACTTCTAGTGATAATAGTATGAAAGATACCTTTTGAACTCTCTTCACTAAATATCAACCAAAAGTTGAAATTGGACAAGAACTCGTATAGGTGACCTTAGAAATATATGTCATTCCATACAAGAGTTTACTTACAAGAGTTTCCAAGTAAAGATTAAACATGGATGTTATTGTACATGAATGCTTTGTGTGTATATTTTTGGGCCACTATAGCTACCATTTTCTCATTGATTACCTCTTGGAGTGTATGTGTTATGGAGCTACTCCTTACATACAACCACGATGTTCACAACTCTTTCATTGTTTAAACATGTTAATCTCTCACTCAAATTCATGTCCATGGATGATAAATGGTCTTATTGAAAATCCACATCTCTTCAACGATTGGGAATATTTATTTCTCACATCAAACTTAACTCCAAATAACAAATTTACCGACTTAACGAGACTTGTGACTTCAAAACAAGAACTCTATCCCTTAAAACTCATATTTTTGCATAAAAAACATGAAAATTAACCCCCAAATCAAAAGGTGGTGCTACCGGTAGCACCATTTTTTTTACCGGGTCAAAATTACAACATTTTTCAAGCATGGACTTAAAAAATCAAATAGTTGCTTACAAAAACCTTAAAATCAACCCCTAGATAAAAAAGTGACGCTACCTAAAGTGAAATGTTTTTTTCTAAACAACAAAATTATAACTAATTATGGCCTAATTGAAATTGTGGTATTTTTTTTTTGTAAGTGAGTTTAAGATCCTGTATTACTAAAAGAGGATTATGATACAAAAAAGGGGAACTCCCTGGTCTGCCAATAAGGAAACTAGGCTAGAGGTTCCCGAGTTGCGTTTTCTGAAATAAGAAAAGGGTATGACTCGATTACCACCATGGGAAACCAGCCCAGTCCTACCATATCAATTTTTTGACAAGATAAGCACAACATACATGAAAAGAAAAAAACAAGAATAACATAAGATAAGATTGACACAGGACTGACCCGACTGACTTGAAAATAGACTAACCAACCACTAGTCCAGAATAATGATATGTTTATTTCCTTCATCCGCTTGGCCCTTGTTTTCCTCCTTTTGGGAGATTGTGCGAGTCTTTCTGATGTGTGCTCACGCTCCGTTCTCATCCGCTGGTGTGATTTCCATGTGATGGACGTAATGTAGGTAGAGGTGGAATTGAGCTGCCAACCACTTTGGTCCTTCTCGACCTCAGTTAGCATTTTGATAATATTTTCCAGACGACTAAGGTGCCTCAGGACTTTGTTCAACAATTTTGTGTGTTCCTTGCTGTTCTCCTGTCTGACATCCTCCCTTTCCGATCTCACTTTTCCAATCAACATCTTTGTTTTCCACGCCATCTCCATCATTTTGTGGTAGAAGGTTTACCTCGGCTGCATGGCTCTTGGGTCAGTTACCCAGTCTCCTTCCTGAGTCATAGAATCCTAGGTTTTTCCCTTGCGATTCTCTTTGATTTCCTTTTCCAACCGGGCAATGGTCACCTTTCCTTTCGGTGCAACTCGAGTGTGAAATGTGCCCTCCGTGTCTTTTGCCACCAGCTCCATCCTTGAAACCCGTCGGGGATTGTTCTGAGTTCCCTTCCCCTGGGGGTTTCTTTTGTTGTGCATTCACTTCATTCACACCATCCCATCTGGCCTATGGAAACTCCTTTGTTGGGTTCTCAACCTGTTCTCATCTACCGAGGGGTTCCTCCTTTCCCTGCCCTTGTGTCTGTGGTGGACCCTGTAGTTGCGCTCTTTCTATTTGCATATATTTCTATTGTTTCTTGTCTTATTGAAACTTCCGTGTTGCCAGCTCATCCTTCCAATCATGGTCTACCCATAGAGGTGAACCTTCCCATCCTTTTTCCCTGTCACGGTATGTATGATCATGATGACTTGGACGTTATCTGTGTACGGTACCTTGCTCCTGCTCGCTTGATATCTTGTTCTACGACTCCCAATACCTGGTCTTTGGCATGGTGGGTCAATACTGATCCATGTCAATACCTCTTGCCTAACGTCATTTGCTGCCTGTTGTTTGCCGTCGATAATTTCCCACGATCTTTCCTCACAAATCTTACTGTTGACACCACCTTGTTGTCGTACCCTCGCATGTTGTATAATCTGATCCTGCATTGTGATTGGTGGTCAAGTGTTGGGAATTCATATCCTTCCTAGGTCATTCGTGCCTTCCGCTTGGCCTTTCGCAACCCTCTTCCCTTCCTTGCTTAAGATGATGGCACGATCTTTTATCGCTAGTTGGATGCAGTCCATTCTGAATTATCTTTCTAGGATGTTGTTCTTGGTAGTATCTCGTTCTATTCCTTCCTTGCTAACCCTCTCATTGGAAATTCTGTCTGCCAGGCCATTTACTGACCTACGTACCCAACACAACTCCATTGTGTTAATCATTTGTAGATGCTCCTAGATTTTTTGTAGGGAGTGTGCCAAGCACCAGTGTCTCTGTACCTTGCCCATTATAGTGCCATTTTTTAGTTTCTTCACTATGTTGATGACCAGGGTGGAGTCACCTTCCATGATGGTGTTGGTCATCCTTTCACGGCTTAGAATTTTGAGACTGATCTCCAGGGTTCCAAATTCCACTGCATTGTTGGTTGAGTTTCCCATACTCCCAACGTACAACCAGATTATGTTTCCATCATTATCTCTGAGCACCCATGCCATTCTTGTCATTTCTGGGTTTCCTTTTGCCACCCCATCAAAATTTAACTTGAGGAACCCTGCCGGAGGTGGTGTCTAGTTGTGCTCTCCTAATATAAGTTGCAGTGGTTTCCCTACCTATGTGCTATTGCACCCATATTTTAGGTGAAAACTTCTAGGATTCCAGAGTCCTGGCCTGTGAGTTGCACTTTTCCATCCTACCAGTTGTGGATCTGCACTATTTCTCGTATTTGTGAGATTATTGCTTCCTTGAGTTTCCCTTCCGGAAGAATTTCATTCTTGAAGATGCACCGATTACTTTCTTTCCATATTTCCCATATGATCATCCCTAGCATGAGATTCCAACAGAGGTTCACCACTTCATTTTTGTTGTAACTCTCATTCCAGTTATTGATGGTTGTGCAAATGTTACCTCGGGTCCTATTGGACTGGCGAAAGATGTTTGTCGCCCAATCCCAGATCTCTATTGTGCATTTACATTCATCAAGGAGATGATTCGTTGGTTCTTCCTTAGCTTGACATAGGTGGCAATGTGATGGGCCTATGAAACCCCTTTTCCTTAGGTTTTCCTAGGTTAGAATTTGGTTGTGCAGAACTAGCCATTTGAATATTTTGATTTTTTTCCACTGGGGCTGCCCCAAATATTTCCCCACTATTGCGCCAGATCTTCTTGGTCCTGGTCCACAATGTAGTTATGTGCTTCATTTAAGTTGAATTCCCCACCATTTTTCCTTCCCCATCTTAGTTGGTCCTCTTCTTCTGAGATTACAATTTTCCTTTTCCCCAATTCCTCCTCCACCTCTTTCATTATTGTTGTGATTCGATCTGTATTTTGTGGATTGAGTTTGTCCCATATCCTCCATCTGTCATGGTTATTTTCTTGTTTCCAGTAGTGATGGATTTTGATTTTTCCTTGCGTGGTCATCACTTGTTGTAGTTCCTCCCTGTCCGTATTTTCCAGTATGGGTTTCTATTGTCATGTGTCCTCCCAAAATCTGGCTATTTTACCATTCCTCACTTCTGAGAAGTTGTGTTTGTGGATCCAGGTTTTCTTGCACCAGGCTATATTCTAGATGGATGATCCCTCCCTTGTTCCCATAAAATGAATTATATCCTAGTCATTGATGCCCGGGGCATACTTGGCCTTCCATAGGGTTGCCCATAGTGTTGAATTTTCTTTGAACCATCTCCACCAAAGTTTCACCCCGTAGGCTTCGTTGGTCACCTGTGGGTCTTGTAACCCCATGCCTCCTTTGCATTTGGGTTTGCAAACATTCTCCCAGGCCACAAGGGCCCATTTTTTCTTTCTTTCCACTCCTCGCCATAGGAAGTCCCTTTGGATGACTCTTATTTTTTGTAGTATTCCTTTGGGAGTAGGAAACACTGACATCATGTAGGTTGGAATTGCTTGCAGAACTGCTTTGGTCAGGATAAGTCTTGCTGCTAGGTTGAGGGATATGTAAGTCCATTTTTTCACCCTCTCCTGTAGTTTGTTGATCACTCCTTCCCATGTTTCCATTTTGCATGCTCTGTCTATCAGGGGGATTCCCAAGTATTTCCTTGGGAGCGTTTTGCGTTCAAACCCCAAAATATTTGCCAGGTTTCTTTGAATTGCTGGGTTGGTATTGAAGAAATAGATCATGGATTTGGAGTGATTGATCTCCACTCCCAAGGCTTCCCAAAAATATTCTAAGATTATTTTATAGGATTTCGCTTCCTCAACCGTGGGTTTGTCATGGAGTAAGGTGTCATCAACGAATTGTTGGTGCCTGGAGGTAGGGAAGTTGTCGAAAGGTTTGATGCATGTTATTTCTCCTGCCGTAGTTGCACTTTTTATGCTTCTACTAAGTCCATCCATCATTAGAATGAACAGGAAAGGTGATAGCGGGTCTCCTTGTCTAATGCCTTTTGAAGACCAGAAGGGTTGGTTGGGGCTCCATTGATTAAAAGCGAGTAACTTGTTATAGAGACTAGGATGACAATCCAGTTGATCCAGTGTTGCACAAATCCAAAAGCTTCCAAAGTCTTGACCATATAGTGATAGATAATTTTTTCATAAGCCTTTGCTAGGTCAAGTTGGATTATCATCCCCCCTCTCCTCTGGATTTTTAGTGTGTGTATCAGCTCATGGGCATGGATGACATTGTCCATAATTTGTCGCCCTTCTACAAAACACACTTGTTCCTGTGAAATCAATGTGGGTAGGATATGTTTCAATCTATTGGCTATGACTTTGGAGATTATCTTGTAAACCACATTGCATAACGCTATGGGTCCGTAGCAGTCTGGCGTCCTTGCTTCATTATCTTTGGGGATTAGAGTAACATTTTGACATTTAGTGCTTTCAGAATGGAGGTCAAGTGTGTGGAGTATTCCACCACTCCATAAATGTTATGTTTGACCACTTTCCAGTAGGCTTTGAAAAATTCCACTGTAAAACCATCTGGACCTGGGGCCTTTCCATTGGGCATCTCCTGGACCACTGGGTCAATTTCCTCCTTAGCGATGGGTTTCTTTAGGTTGATATTTTGTTCCTCGGTAACTAGCCTGGGCATGTAATGAGTTATTCTTTGTATGGCCTTCGTTCTGTCCTGGTTGGGTTCCTGGTCTATTCCATAAAAGTGGTTTACTAGTATGTTTTCAATCTCCTTGTGTGACTCTCTCTCGATCCCATCCTGATCCCGAATTTTCAGGATTTTGTTGTGGGTTCTTCTAGCAATGGTTCTATGAAAAAACTTTGTGTTCCACTAGCCTTCCTTTAGCCATCTGATTCTGTACTTTTGGCACCATATATTATCTTCCTTATGGCATATTTCTTCCCATTCCTAGGTCATTTGGGTCTCTTCCTTTTTCTGATCCTTTGTATATCCCTCGTCTATGCATATTTCATTGAGTTTCCTCATTCTGTCTTCCATATTTGTTTTTCTTGGTTTATGTTTTCAAATATTTCCTTGTTCCACTCCTTGAGTTTATGTTTGATGTACTTGAGTTTCTTATAGAGATTTAACATCCTTTTCCCTTGCTCTGGTTTTTTCTACTACCACCATTGGTTGATTTTCTCCTCGAAGGTGGGATGTTCTATCCAAAATTTCTCGAATCTGAAGGGTCTATTCTTTGGAGTGGTTTGGAAGTTTTCTTCCAGTTGGAATGGCCTATGGTCTGAACCCCCCAGGTAAGGATGTTTTAATCTAAAGTTAAACCCTATATAATGATGGACTCTGACACCAAGAATCTGTCTAGCCTTGTCGCTATCTGATGTTGATTTATTCATTTTTTTTTCCATGTGAACTGGCCATTACGGGTTTTGATGTCCACCATCTCCACTGTGTGAATGAAAGTTGAAAAATCTTCCGCATCTCTATCCAATATCCTGGTGCCTCCTTTTTTTTTCTGCAAGTGTTGTGATGATGTTGAAGTCCCCGACCATGATCCAACAGAGGTTGCAAAAGTGAGATTTTAGGTTTTCTAGGTCTAAGAGCATTCTTCTCTTTTCTTCCAATATCTGGGGGCCATACACATTAGTGCATAGAATCACCTCTGTGTTACCTATGGTTTGCATGTTAATCGAGAGTGTGTGTTTGGTGGCTTCGACTACTAGTATATTCATCACTTGGGGGTTCCACAAAGTGAGAATACCGCCTGCCATTTGCTGTCCTTCGACAACCAATGTCTTGTACTTTCTCCATTGTTTTTTGTTGATTGTTTCCATTCTGTCTACAATACATTTTGTCTCTTGGATGAAACAAAGGTCCGGTTGTTCCTTCCTCAGTCTATTTTTAAGGATTCTTTTCTTTCATGGGATGTTTAGGCCTCTAATATTCCATGTTATAATCTTCTTTTAAACATGTGGGGGGGAGTTGGGAAAGAGATTTTTGATCTTACCTGAGTTTATCAACAGATCTCCTAGTTCCTATAGGGCTACGCTGTTTTATTTCCTACCTTTCTTCCTTCTCGTCTGCTTGGGTGAGAGCTGTGGTTGTCCCTTGACTACTTTGATTTCTAGGTGTCCTATCTCCCCATGTGTGAGCTTGAGCCCTCAATATTTTTATTCCTCCCTGAGAAGGAATAGGTATTGGATACGATCTAGTTTCTCCACTGGTACATTGTCTATGCCCTGCCTTTTCCATTGCTCCGGTATGTTTGGGAGATCTATGCATTCCATTTCCATAATATCTCTGAGATCAGATTCTTCCATGCCTACCTCACTTGGTGTCATTTCCACATGTCCATTTGCCTCATGCATGGGGGTGTTGGAATCTCTGGTTTCTCCTTCCATAGGAGTTGCGCTATCCCCCTGTTCCATATTATTGCTTGGAATATTTGTGTTCTCATTTGGGGCTTGTTCCTTAGCTTCTTTGGATTTTTCCTTTTCCTTTCCTCCTTCTTCCCCTTTGTTGGTTTTGCCCCGCCCTTCCATTCGATTCCTAGCTTCTGGTTTGCTTCTCATTGGGGCTTTACTTGGTTTCTTGTTTTCTCTGTTTCTGTGGTTGGACTTGATAAAACCATCATGATCCTACTATATTTTGGTGTTTTCCGCTTCTTGTTTTTTATTGAGAAGGAATTATTTGAATAGGTTTCCATGTTCATGGAATATTCTACATCTAAATGGGATCTTCTCCTAGTCGATGCTTTGTATCCATTCCTCATCCCTGAATTCCAGGATTATGGCTTCTGGGAGTGCCCCCAAAACATCAATTTCTATGCAGATTCTTAAATAGGAGGTATATCTCCCTTTTAGGGTTGCTTCTGATGTTTTCACATATTTTCCAAGTTTGTTCTCGATTGCTTCGAAGGTGGAGTGTATCCAGTAGTCTATCAAAAGAGAGTAAAGTCTCAACCAAATGGGTACAATCTTGAAGGTTTCTTTCTTTGGGGAGAATTTTTCCTTCCATGGTTGCATGTACAATCCTGTTGAGGCATGGAAGTATGCCCCCCCTCAAAACCTCTATCCTTGTCCTCCAAGTTCATGAATACTATTGTGAAGAAGCCTTTCGAACCCAAGTGGAGTTCCACTTCCCTGCTTGGCTTCCATTCGTATTTTATCCAGTTGCGCAACGTTCTTTATCTGGGCCACAAACCCATGAACTTGAAAATTAATGCATATGTCTTCATCTAGTCCCGTAAGAGTTGTTGTTGGCATAGGGGCAGACCCAGGGTTCAACACTACAACAACGCACAAACAAAACCCTAACTATCGACCCTTTCAGCAACACTTGCGAAGTAGATGAAGTCTCACCCGAGGTAGAGGAAGGGGTGGTTGCAAGACTCAGATGTCTCACTCCATAAATGGAAAGAATGGAAGAGTTGGCCGTGGAAGTAGACTGTCATCCCAAAGTTCCCCTGTCAACGAATTTTCCTGCAAAGCCCATACTGATCTGAGCTTATGTCTGACATAAGAATGCATGTACATATTGACAGAAGAAGATGAAAACACAAAACCTTGATTGTAGTGGCCAGGTCGCACTCCTAGTGGTGGCAAGATATTCTGAGTATAAATACTCAATTTTTATATTTTGTAATGGTCGATGGTAGAGCAAAGCTCCCGTATTGTAAAGTTTTAAATGAAGCTTCTAGTTCTCTGGTTATGTGTTGTAGTCTGATATTTCTTGTTTAATGACAGTCAAATTTCTTTCTCCCTCTTGTTTCCCTCTGATAATGAAAGAGTTCATGAGTGACCGATTCACATGAATTATTATGATTGTATTATGATGAATGTTTGATCATAGTGTTGTTATAATTCCTTTCAATTTCTTTGAGATTTGAATTCAATAAGATCTTGTGTTTAATTTTTTCCTCTTTGGGCTGCTGGAAGACCTGATGTCCGCGACAGATCTCTACACTCTCCTCAACAAATTCCTCCCTCTACTCACCCTTACTCTAGCTTACTGACTGAGGTTGATTCAAGACCTCAATTTATTATGCATGCTAGTCCAATTTTCTGAGTTAAAACGATATCATCCTGAGTCTGCGCCCATTTGACCTCTTTAAAAACCAACCCGTGACATAAAACTTTGATGGGTACTGGGCTTACCTTCGACACAATCGAGAGGTAAATTCTAGTGATGACAGTATGAAAGATACCTTTTGAACTCACTTCACTCAATATCAACCAAAAGTCAAAATTGGACAAGAACTCATATAGGTGACCTTAGAAATATATGTCATTATGTACAAGAGTTTACTTACAAGAGTTTCCAAGTAAAGATTAAACGTGGATGTCATTGTACATGAATGCTTTGTGTGTACATTTTTGGGCCACTATAGCTACCATTTTCTCATTGGTTACCTCTTGGAGTGTACATGTTATGGAGCTACTCCGTACATACAACCACGATGTTCACAACTCTTTCATTGTTTAAACATGTTAATCTCTCACTCAAATTCATGTCCATGGATAATGAATGGTCTTATTGAAAATCCACATCTCTTTAATGATTGGCAATATTTATTTCTTACATTAAAATTAACTCCAAATAACAAATTTATCGACTTAATGAGAATTGTGACTTCAAAACAAGAACTCTATCCCTTAAAACTCATATTTTTGCATAAAAAACATGAAAATTAACCCCCAAATCAAAAAATGGTGCTACCAGTAGCACCATTTTTTTAACTGGGTCAAAATTACAACATTTTTCAAGCATGGACTTAAAAAATTAAACAGTTTCTTAGAAAAAACTTAAAATCAACACCTAGATAAAAACGTGATGCTACCTAAAGGAAAATGTTTTTTCTAAACGACAAAATTATAACTAATTATTGCCTAATTGAAATTGTGGTATTTGTTTTTTTGTAAGTGAGTTTAAGAGCCTGTATTACTAAAAGAGGATTATGATACAAAAAAAGGGGAACTCCCTGGTCTGCCAATAAGGAAATTAGGCCAAAGGTTCCCAAGTTGCGTTTTCTGAAATAAGCAAGGGGTATGATTGGATTTCCACCATGGGAAACCAACCCAGCCCAACCATATCCACTTTTTGACAAGAAAATCACAACATACATGAAAAGAAAAAAACAAGAATAACCTAAGCTAAGATTGACACAGGACTGACCCGACTGACTTGAAAATAGACTAACCAACCACTAGTCCAGGATAATGATATGTTTCTTTCCTTCATCCACTTGGCCCTTTTTTTCCTCCTTTTGGGAGATTGTGCGAGTCTTTCTGATGTGTGTTGGCGCTCCATTCTCGTCGGCTGGCGTGATGTCCATGTGATGGATGTAGTGCAAGTAGAGGTGGAATTGAGATGCCAACCACTCCATTTTGGCTCTCTAGTCCTTCTCGACCTCAGTTAGCAGTTTTATAATGGTTTCTAGATGACTCAAGTGCCCTAGGACTTCATTCAACAGTTTTGTGTGTTCCTTGTTGTTCTCTTGTCTGACGTCCTCCCTTTTCGAGCTCACTTTGCCAATCAACATCTTTGTTTTCCATGCCATCTCCATCGTTTTGTGGTGGAGGGTTTCCCTTAGTTGCGTGGCTCCTGGGTCAGTTACCCAGTTCCCTTCCTGAGTCAAAGCATCCCATGTATTTCCCTTGCAATTCTCTTTTATTTCCTTTTCCAATCGGGCAATGGTCTCCTTTCCTTTTGGTGCAACCAGAGTGTGAAATGTGCCCTCCACGTCTTTTCTCGCCTACTCCATCCTTGAAACCCGTCGGGGATTGTTCTGAGTTCCCTTCCCTTGGGGGTTTCTTTTGTTGTGTGTTCACTTCATTCGCACCATCCCATCTGGCCTATGGCAACTCCTTTGTTGGGTTCTCAACCTGTTCTCGTCTACCCAGGGATTCCTCCTTTCCCTACCCTTGTGTCTAGGGTGGACCTTGTAGTTGCACTCTTTCTGTTTGCATACATTTTTGTTGTTTCTTCTCTTATTGAAACTTCCCTACTACGGGCTCATCCTTCCAATCATGGTCTACCCATAGAGGTGAACCTTCCTGCCCTTTTTCCCCGTCATGGTACGTATGATTATGATGACTTGGTCGTTATCTGTGTACAGGACCTTTCTCCTGCTCGCTTGATATCCTGCTGTGCAACTCCCCATACCTGGTATTTAGCGTGGTGGTTCAATACTGGTCCATGTCAATCCCTCTTGCTTTACATCATTTGCTACTTGCTATTTTCCATCGATAATTTCCCATGGTATTTCCTCACAAATCTTACTATTGACACGACCTTGTTGTCGTACCCTCGCCTGCTGTATAATTTGATCCTACATTGTGATTGGTGGTCGAGTGTTGGGAAGTCATATCCTACTTGGGTCCTTCGTGCCTTCTGCTGGTCCTTTCGAAACCCTCTTTGATGTGACCTTCCTTGCTTAAGCTACTGTCACAATATTTTGTCACTAGTTGGATGGAGTCCATTTTGAATTTTCCTTCTGGGATGTTGTTCCAGGTAGTATCCAGTTCCGGTCCTTCCTTGCTAACCCCCTCATTGGCAATTCTATCTACCAAGCCATTTGTTGAACTGCGTACCCAATGCAACTCCACTGTGTTAATCATTTGTAGATGCTCCTAGATTTTTTGTAGAGAGTGTGCCAAGCGCCAGTGTCTATGTAGCTTACCCATTATAGTGACATTTTTGTGTTTCTTTACTGTGTTAATGACCAGGGTGGAGTCACCTTCCATGATGGTGTTGGTCATCCTTTCACGGTTTAGAATTTCGAGACCGATTTCCAGGGCTCCAAATTACGCTACATTGTTGGTTGAGTTTCCCATACTCCTAGCATACAACCAGATTATTTTTCCATCATTGTCTCTGATCATCCCTCCCATCTTTATCATTCCTGGGTTTCCTTTTTCCGCCCCAAAAAAATTTAACTTGAGGAACCCTACTAGAGGTGGTGTCCAGTTGCGCTCTCCTAATTTAAGTTGCGGTGGTTTCCCTACCTATGTGCTATTGCACCCATATTTTAGGTGAAAAAATTTCAGGATTTGAGAGTCCTAGCCTGTGAGTTGCACTTTTCCAGTCTGGCAATTGTGGCTCTGCACCATTTCTCATATTTGTGATATTATTGCTTACTTGAGTTTCCCTTTAGGAAGACTTTCATTCCTGAAGATGCATCGGTTCCTTTCTTTCCATATTAGCCATATGATCATCCCTAGCATGAGATTCCAACAGAGGTTCACCACTTCATTTTTGTTGTAACTCTCATTCCAGTTATTGATGGTTGCGCAGATGTTACCTCGGGTCCTATTGGACTAGCGAAATATGTTTGTCGCCCAATCCCAGATATCTGTTGTGCATTTACATTCATCGAGGAGATGATTCGTTGTTTCTTCCTTAGCTTGATATAGGTGGCAACGTGATGGGCCTATGAAATCCCTTTTCCTTAGGTTTTCTTAGGTTAGAATTTGGTTGCGCAGAACTAGCCATTTGAATATTTTGATTTTTTGCCACTGGGGCTACCATAAATCTTTCCCCACTATTGTGCCAGATCTTCTTGGTCCTGGTCCACGATGTAGTTCTGTGCTTCATTTAAGTTGAATTCCCCACCATTTTTCCTTCCACATCTTAGTTGGTCCTCTTCTTATGAGATTACAATTTTCCTTTTCCCCAATTCCTCCTCCACCTCTTTCATTATTGTTGCGATCCGATCTCTGTTTTGTGGATTGAGTTTGTCCCAGATCCTCCATCTGTCGTGGTTATTTTCTTGTTTCTAGTAGTGATGGATTTTGATTTTTCCTTGCATGGTCATCGCCTGTTGGAGTTCCTCCTTGTCCAGATTTTCTATTCTAGGGTCCTGTTGCCATGTGTCCTCCCAAAATCTAGTTGTTTTACCATTCCTTGCTTCTGAGAAGCTGTGTTTCTGGATCCATATTTTCTTGTGCCAGGATAGATTCTAGATTGTTGATCCATCCCTTGTGCCCATAAAACAAATTCGATCCTAGTCGTTGATGTCTGGGGCAGAATTGGCCTTCCATAGGGTTGCCCATAGTGTTGAATTTTCTTTGACCCATCTACACTGGAGTTTCGATCCGTAGGCTTTGTTTGTTACCTGTGGGTCTTCTAACCCCATCCCTCCTTTGCATTTGGGTTTGCAAACATTCTCTTAGGCCACAAGGGACCATTTTTTCTTGCTTTTCGCTCCTCGCCATAGGAAGTCCCTTTGGATGGCTCTTGTTTTTTGGAGTATTCCTTTGGGAGTAGGAAACACTGACATCATGTAGGTTGGAATTGCTTGCAGAACCGCTTTGGTCAGGATAAGTCTCACCGCTAGGTTGAGGGATATGTAAGTCCAATTTTTCACCCTCTCCTGTAGTTTTTTGATCACTCCTTCCCATGTTTCCATTTTGCATGCTCTATCTGTCAGGGGGATTCCCAAGTATTTCATTAGGAGCATTTTGCATTCAAACCCCAAAATATTTGCTAGGTTTCTTTGAATTGTTGGGTTGGTATTGACGAAATAGATCATGGATTTGGAGTGATTGATCTCCACTCCCGAGGCTTCCCAAAATATTCTAAGATTATTTTATAGGCTTTCGCTTCCTTGACTGTGGGTTTGCCATGGAATAAGGTGTCATCAACGAACTATTGGTGCATGGAGGTAGGGAAATTTTTGAAAGGTTTGATGCCTATTATTTCTCCTACTACAGTTGCACTTTTTATGCTTCTACTAAGTCCTTCCATCATCAGAATGAACAGGAAAGGTGATAGCGAGTCTCCTTGTCTGATGCCTCTTGAAGGCCAGAAGGGTTGGTTGGGGCTCCATTGATTAAAAGTGAGTAACTTGTCATAGAGACTAGGCTAGCAATCTAGTTGATCCAGTGTTGCGCAAATTCAAAAGCTTCCAAAGTATTGACCATATAGTGCCAACTAATTTTGTCATAAGCCTTTGGTAGGTCAAGTTGGATTATCACCCCCCCTCTCCTCTGGATTTTCAGTGTGTGTATCATCTCATGGGCATGGATGATGTTGTCCACAATTTGTCGCCCTTCTACAAAACCCACCTGTTCCTGTGAAATCAGTGTAGGTAGGAGAGGTTTTAGTCTATTGGCTATGACTTTGGAGATTATCTTGTAAACCACATTGCATAATGTTATGGGTCTGTAGCGGTCTGGGGTCCTTGCTTCATTTTCTTTGGGGATTAGAGTAACATTGTGACATTTAGCACTTTCAGAATGGAGGATGAGCATCTAGAGTATTCCACCACCCCATAAACGTCATGTTTGACCACTTCCCAGTAGGCTTTGAAAAATTCCACTGTGAAACCATATGGACCTAGGGCCTTTCCATTGGGCATCTCTTGGACCACTTGGTCAATTTCCTCCTTAGCAATGGGTTTGTTTAGGTTGATATTTTGTTCCTCGGTAACTATCCTGGGGCTATGCTGAGTTATTATTTGTATGGCCTCCATTCAGTCCTGGTTCAGTTCCTGGGCTATACCATGGAATTGGTTTACTAGTATGTTTTCAATCTCCTTGTGTGACTCTCTCTCGATCCCATCCTGATCCCAAATTTTCAGGATTTTGTTGTGGGTTCTTCTAGCAATGGTTCTATGAAAAAACTTTATGTTTTACTCCCCTTCCTTTAGCCATTTGATTCTAGACTTTTGGTGCCATATATTCTCTTCCTATTGGCATATTGCTTCCCGTTCCTGTGTCATTTGGATCTCTTCCTTTTTCTGATTCTCTGTATAGCCCTCGTCTATGCATATTTCATGGAGTTTCCTCATTTTGTCTTCAATATTTTTTTTTCTTGGTTTATGTTTCCAAATATTTCCTTGTTCCACTCCTTGAGTTTATGGTTGATGTACTTGAGTTTCTTATAGATATTGAACATCCTTTTCCCTTGCTCTACTTTTTTCTCCTGCCGCCATTGGCTGATGTTCTCCTTGAAGGTGGGATGTTCTATCCAAATTTTTTTGAATCTGAAGGGTCTATTCTTGGGAGTGGTTTGGAAGTTTGCTTCCAGTTGGAATGGTTTGTGGTCTGAACCCCCCCAAGTAAGGATGTTGCAATCTAAATTTAAACCCTATATAATGATGGACTCCGACACCAAGAATCTGTCTAGCCTTGTCACTATCTGATGTTGATTTATCTATTTGTTTTTCCATGTGAACTGGCCATTACGGATTTTGATGTCCACCATCTCCACTATGTCAATGAAAGTTGAAAAATCTTTTGCATCTCTATCCAATCTCCTGGTGCCTCCTTCTTTTTTTCCACAAGTGTCGTGATGATTTTGAAGTCCCCAGCCATGGTCCAGTGGAGGTTGTGGGAGCAATAATTTAGGTTTTCTAGGTCTAAGAGAATTCTTCTCTTTTATTCCAATATCTGGGGGCCATACACATTAGTGCATAGAATCACCTCTGTGTTACCTATGATTTACATGTTAATCGAGAGTGTGTGTCTGGTGGCTTTGACTGCTAGTATATTCATCACTTGTGGGTTCCACAAAGTGAGAATATTGCCTACCATTTGCTGTCCTTCGACAACCAATGTCTTGTACTTGCTCCATTGTTTTTTGCTGATTGTTTCCATTCTGTCTACAGTACATTTTGTCTCTTGAATGAAACAAAGGTCCGGTTGTTCCTTCCTCAGTCCATTTTTAAGAATTCTTTACTTTCGTGGGTTGTTTAGGCCTCTAATATTCCATGTTATAATCTTCTTTTAAACATGTGGGGGGGAGTTGGGAAAGAGATTTTTTATCTTACCTAAGTTTATCAACAAAGCTCCTAGTTCCTGTAGGGATACATTGTTTGATTTCCTACCTTTCTTCCTTCTCATCTGCTTGGGTGAGAGCTATGGTTGTCCCTCACCTTCTTTGATTCCTAGGTGTCCTATCTCCCCATGTGTGAGCTTGATCCCTCTAGATTTTTCTTCCTCCCTGAGGAGGAATAGGTATTGGATACAATCTAGTTTCTCCGCTGGTACATTGTCTATGCCCTGCCTTTTCCATTGCTCCAGTATGTTCGGGAGATCTATGCCTTCCCTTTCCACACTATCTCTGAGATCAAATTCTTCCATACCTACCTCACTTTGTCTCATTTCCACATCTCCATTTTTCTCTTGCATGGGGGTGTTGGAATCTCTGGTTTCTCCTTCCATAGGAGTTGCGCTATCCCCCTGTTCCATATTATTGCTTGGAATGTTTGTGTTCTCATTTGGGGCTTGTTCCTTAGCTTCTTTGGATTTTTCCTTTTCCTTTCCTCCCTCTTCCCCTTTGTTGGTTTTGTCCTGCCCTTCCATTCGAGTCCTGGATTTCGGTTTGCTTCCCGTTGGGGCTTTACTTGGTTTCTTGTTTGCTCTGTTTCTGTGGTTCAACTTGATAAACCCATCCTCATCTTGCTGTATTTTGGTGTTTTTCACTTCTTGTTTTTTATTGAGAGGGAATTCTCTAAATAGGTGTCCATGTCCATGGAATATTTTGCATCTAAATGGGATCTGCTCGTAGTCGATGCTTTGTATCCATTCCTCATCCCTGAATTCTAGTCTTATGGCTTCTGGGAGTGCCCCCAAAACATCCATCTCTATGAAGATTCTTAAATAGGAGGTATATCTCCCTTTTAGGGTTGCTTCCAATGTTTTCACATATTTTCCAAGTTTGTTCCCAATTTCTTCGAAGGTGGAGGGTAGCCATTAGTCTATCAGAAGAGAATAAAGTCTCAACCAGATGGGTACATTCTTGAAGGTTCTTTCTCTAGGGAGATTTTTTCCTTCCATGGCCTCATGTATAGTCCTGCTGAGGCATGGAAGTATGCCCTCCCATCAAAAACTCCATCCTTGTCCTCGAAGTTCATGACTACTGCTGTGAAGAAGCCTTCCGAACGCAAGTGGATTTCCACTTCCCTACTTAGCTTCCATTGGTATTTTATCCAGTTGCGCAACGTTCTTTATCTGGGCCACAAACCCATGAACTTGAAAATTAGTGCATGCATCTTCATTTGGTCCCATAAGAGTTGTTGTTGGCATAGGGGCAGACCTAGGGTTCAACAATACAAAAACGCACCAACAAAACCCTAACTATCAGCCCTTTTGGCAACACCTGTGAAGAATATGAAGTCTCACCCAAGGTAGAGGTAGGTGTGTTTGCATGACTCAGATGTCTACAACCTTAGTTGGGACATAGATCTGTGATTCTAGTATTTAGCAGAGCACTCAACAATAAACCTTCATCAATATTTAACCAATATCTACTCTGCAGATAAAACAGAGCATCGCAACATTCACCCAGATCTAATGTATCTAAGCACTTAGCATAAAGGAATAGATCATATCTAGTAGATTCAAGCACTAAACACATTCAACTATGTCGGATCTAGCATCCATAGTCATCATAAGCACAAAACATAAAAAAATCTATCTATATATATCAAGCACTTAGCAGATAACAAATAAATACACTAACACATCGCACAAAGCCGAGAAACACAACATATATGTGGTTCACCCCCACCCTGGGGCTACGTCCACCAACTCTTCTTATTTTTTAGCTTCTTCAATGGGTTACATGAACAGAGCCTCAAAAACCCTTACTTTTCATAGGACAAAATATATGCACAACTCGCTAGATCCTTCTTCCTTGCGCTACATCACAAAGCCTTCCACAATCTGTCACAATCACTTGCACTTATCTCTATAAGTGTCTCACAGTATGCACAAAGCACTTACAAGCCACTCTTGAACTTAGCACTTAGCACTTAGCTTATCGGCCTCTCTACTTACATTGCTTAGACATATATTTATACATTACAAAATAGGCCTAAACATGGGTAAACCCATGGGCCAACATCCCATACCCATTACATATTCCTAAATCCCAACAAGGGCCCAAAAAAGGGCCGAGATCCCGTGAGATCTTCTTCATCTTGTGCTTCGTCTTATACGGGCTGTCAAAGTCCCCAAAAATAGGTCAAACTTGACCAAGGATCTCCCAAAACTTGGTCAAGGGCCTGCAGGCCCCCAACACTCACCTATGACTCATCTCGAGTCACTCTGATGTAGGAAGTTCTTCTTTGAAAGAATCGATCTTGGCTCAAGTTGCTTCGACTTGTTGCTATTCTATGACCTATTGTTCAATAAAATATTGGATGACTGCATCATTCACAGGTCCTTCCAAGCGCTATTCAGCTGCATTAACAACCAACTCTAGTTCTGCTCCTTGGCCTTCAACTTCTGTGAACAACTGGTAGGCCTTATCTTGTACGGGTTGGAGTCTTTGAGTTACTTCCATAACTCTACTCTAAATAGCATGAATCTCATGTTGGGTGGTGCGTTGCTCTTGAGATCTCTTCATTCTTTCCACAACTGACAGGGGATTCAACTGTGGTGTATCATTTCAGCTTGATACTTAGCCTCTTGGAGTTGCGACTCCAGTGCTATTAATTCTAGACTCTCAGTGAGTCACTCGTATGTCAAGGCACTGTGATAACTCAATTTCTTGTATTCCATAGCAAGGGTATTTAGTCTCTCAACTACGCTCTTGGCAGTTGCTTCTCTTTGGTCCTTCACATCCTATGGGGTCTCGGGCACTCCGCGTAGTTCTAAGTCTGTGATGCGTTGTTGTAGCTGCTGGATCACTTCTTCAAGTTGCTCTACCTAATGTGTAACTCGCTCTTTTGTCTTTATTTCTATGACTGTCATAGAGCGGAGTGCTCTGTTGACTACTTCCTTTACTTCGAGTTGCTCGGCAAGAAAATGTTCTTTTTCTTATTGTATCTGTGATTTTTCTTCATCAAAATTTGCTTGGAGAGAAAGATTTTCCTTTTCTGCAGCACTACGTTGTTCTACAAGTTATCCTTGTGCTTTCATCAAAGCCTAGGTGGCTTGCTCTATTTCTTCCTGTGCTCATTGAAGGTGAGCTTCGACTGTATCGACTAGGCAGTGGAGTTGGGCTGGCTCATCTCTCAACTCTCATTCTCCCGGTATAATGGAGATTGTGCAGCTAGACTGAAGGGCATGATGTACCCCTTAGAGTTCAGTATCAATTTGATTGTACATATCCTCTTTCTTTGCTTCTCATTTCTCTGCAATTTCCAGTGAAGCATCTTGTAGGGCTACTATGAGGAAGTCGAAGTCATCAGAGGTGAGGACAGTTTTCATCTTGGTCATAGTGGCCTTTGATTTCTTCCAGGAGGAAGGTTTCGGAGGTGAACCTTTCCACTTCTTCAGGGGATAAACCTCATCTCCTTGCTTCTGTTCGAATTCTTTTTCATCTAACTCTTCGCCATCACCTCCTTACTCTGGTGATATGGAAGCAGTCTTCACAGATGCGTTGTCTATTTCTTGGACTTCTTCGTTCTTCTTTGTCCTGCTAGGTCCGGGTGTATCATGCATTGTTTATGGGTTGTCTATGTCAGATATCTTCATAGGGTCTACTGGAATAAGGAGGTCCACTAACCAGTCCTTAGTGATCTCCTCCAAGTCCTCCTCTGTCATCTTATAGTAGGATTGAAGTTGTTGCTTATATTCATCGTCGCACGCTGTAATATAAATGAAGTGTCGATCTACGCTGAACTTCATCAAAGGTTGGAACCAATGTAGAGAATTTGGATTCATGCGAGGCTCAGACTAGATGGCTCTCTTCAGCTAGTTGTAGTAGGTATGAAAACAACATTTGACTTCCACTATTTATTCATTTCGTTTGAATACCAAAGGGTACTGAAATTCATGGCCAGCGGTTCAAATGACTCGATGTCAGGGCAGGTCGCACCTTTCGACATCTCCCAGGTGACAAATGTGATAAGAATCAAAATCCAACTAAAATGGAATTCGCAACCTTGATATTGCACTTCTCTGTAGTCAAGTTCCAACTAGTTCACTAGGTACTTCACCCAGTTCATTTGGAGGCCTTCCGCGCACTTCCCTGCGAGGTCGACTACAAATCCGACGACTTGGGAGGCTTGGTTATTTCTTACTAACTTCCCTGTAGTAAAATGATAGGCGAGGTGCACTGTGCCACTCTGGATAGAAGCTACCTTGTAGCCTCACGTTCCTTTCTCAACATCGTCATAAGTGTCCTTGATCTTCTGAACTAGAGTGTGATCAACAACTTTTCCTAGATAAAAGTCGTGCAGGTTAGGTCCTTTCATACTTAGGCCTGTGATCCTATGGATCAATGTTGGATCAACTATTATACGGTGGTATAGCCACAAAGAACTGCCATGGTAACAAGACAACAACAACTTGACACATGCATTCACTTCCTAGTGTCTACCAAAGTGGGGAATCTTCATGACATTCAGCAGGGTGGACTGCGCGAGGTCCATAGTCCACTGCGGAAGGATGATCTTCAAGTTTTTCCATTTTTTTCTAGTTAGGTACTTGTATGGGGCGAGCATATGATAAACCTTGTGATATCTAAGGTTTAAGTCATTGAACTTAAACGCTGAAATCTTATCTTGGTCTATTTGAACTACGTGGATTCCCTTCGAGAGGTATGCAGTGGCCAAGGTGTACTCAAAATCTCTAGGTACACTGTCTCGATTTACTGCACCGCTCAGAGGTGGTATATAGGTGGGTAATATAGTTGGAATCAGTTTGGAATTTGTGAGGTCATATTTATGCTTGGTTCACTTTTCTACTGATGATCGGGATGGTCCAGATCCGCGAGCAGTCGATGAAGAAGCTTGCATAATTCTCGTCGATGAAGCTTGTATGCCTACAGACATCGACATGAATCTTTCAGTCATCAGTTCGATCAAAAATTCTTCAACAACATTCTCTATGGCGCTCAACTCGTCCGACATACACACTCTGGGATGGAAATCTCGAGTTCAAAGGATAACTTAGACACTTTAATGAGATAGAAGGAAATAACGAAATAGTCACTGTATAAAATCAAAAAGTTCGCGAGCTCAAATCCACGTTCAACAAAAGTGTTCTCGGTGCATGGCGTGACAGGATAAATAGATAACTTGTCAATGGGTCACTTGTAATGGGTATGAAGCCTTCATTAACTCCATTCTATCCATTATGGTGTAGTCCCAACGATTGAATGGCGAGTTGTCTGTCCATAAATGTATTTCTATCTGTTCGGAGCGTCGGTCTAATGATTATAATGTCCCCAATGACTATATTGCTTCACCATGGAGAAGTGTCACGTGTCATTGTTCTGATATCCCAGTGAAGCTCTAATTTTTCATTTTTTTCTTCTGCGAGGTTCCTTCTGGATCTTTCTGCAACTATTCAATCTTAGCCATCTTCTTACTTAATTTTTTATCCTTCTTTCCAGTGAGCTTCGTCTCAGTATTCCTTTTCCCATTCTGATTCTTATCTTCTTTTGGCATAATTACTTCGTGTTGTTGAGGTTATTTCCTAATATTTAAAGGTGATACTTCTTCCTTATCTGGAAGAGGTACTTCGATCTTCTGCGGGTTTTCTAGTGTTCTTGCAACTTCGAATTCTGGGTTTTTGGTGTTAAATAGCTTTGATATGCTCTCCTTTTCTTCAATCAAGTGTGCAATCCTTCTAGTCTTGAATTCTTTCAAGTCTTGCTTCTGTTGCTCCAAAGCTTCTTCTTCTTCTTTCCTTCTGGCCTGATTTCTTTCAATCCATGGTTTTTCGAGCAACATAGTAAATGGAGCACTATCCTCAATAAATTTAATAATCTCAAAATCTTCCTCTGTCAAAGTTCCATTATCATTCATAGGTATTCGAGTGAGCTTTCCACATAGGTTTATCAACTTTCCCCTAAATAAACCTATTCCTCCCAATGAAGGAATCATAACAACCTTCCCTAAAAGTTCTCAAGTCCTTTCTGTCATGATATTCACTTGCGTTTCCTCATCCAGAACACAGTCAACGTCGAAGTCTCCTATCCCTGCTTCAAGGCATTATTTTTCTTTGAATATCTCTGATAAGCTAATATGTCAATGATCATTTAGGGTTTCTTTCATATGTAGCAATACTTTTTCTGATTCTTTCTGGGGTTCTTAAATAATATTAGTTTCTGGATCTGCCTTAGGGTTTTCTTATCTCATGTTCATTTCTTCAATCTTAGCAATCATTCTAGGGCAATCCAATACTTCATGGTCCATAGCTTTGCAACAAAGACAACTAGGTCTTCTTCCAGGGAATTCCTTAGCAAGATGTCTTAGTTTTTTGCAACTATAACAGAGGGTTAATCCTCTCTTTCTTTTAAATGATCCCCAGCCTTTCTTGTACTACACGCTAGGATCTTGGTAGCTAACCTGAAAACAATTCTTTCTAGGATCCTGCATCCATTTGTTAGTCCAAACATTCTTTCTATGCATAGGTATAACATATATTTCACTATTCTTATTAGATCTACTCATATAACACCTTCTTTTATCTATTAGTGCCCTAGTTTTCAAGCTAGGACATAATCTATCAAACATACCAAGATTCATACTGTCAAAACAAAAATTTCCACTAATCTTAATTCTATAGAGCACAAAGCTATTCAGATCTAGAACTTTTTGCTATTCTTACTTTTATTAGAGCATAGAGATTTCAGATCTTACCTCTTTTAATAAAAAATTCTCACTTTTACCTTTCTTAGAGCACAAAGCTTTTAGATCTTACCTCTTTTCTTCAGATCAGACTTCTTTTCCTTAGCACAAAGCTTGTCAAACTAAGTAGAGTACTGTGCACTAGAGGGACAGGTCTACGCCCAGAGCTTTCAGAATTTTAGGACGAATCTTTGCACAAAGCTTCTTCTTCCTCAGTTCCCAGCAATCATAGTTTCAGGTCCCGACAATGGAACCATTTGTTGGCACAGGGGAAGATGCACAAAAAAACCCTAACTACTAGCCCTTTCAGCAACACCTGCGAAGTAGATGAAGTCTCACCTAAGGTAGAGGCAGGGGTGGTTGCAGAATTTAGATGTCTGTAACCTTAGCTGGGACACAGATATGTGATTCTAGTATTTAGCAGAGCACTCAACAGTAAACCTTCATCAATATTTAACCAATATCTACTCCGTAGATAAAACAGAGCATCGTAGAATTCACCCAGATCTAATGTATCTAAGCACTTAGCATAAATGAATAGATCAGATCTAGTAGATTCAAGAACTAAGCACATTCACCTATGTCATATCTAGCATCCAAAGTCATAATAAGCACAAAGCATAAACATATCTATCTATATATATCAATCACTCAGAGGATAACACATAAATACACTAACACATCACACAAAGCAGAGAAAAACATCATATATGTGGTTCACCCCCACCTTGGGGCTACGTCCACCAACTCTTCTTTTTTTTTAGCTTCTTCAATGGGTTACATGCACAGAGCCTCAAAAACCATTGCTCCGCATAGGATAGAAGATCTAGGCAACTCACTAGATCATTCTTCCTTGTGCTACAACACAAAGCCTTCCATAGTCTATCATAATCAGTTGCACTTAGCTCTGTAAGTCTCTCACAATATGCACAAAGCACTTAAAATCCACTCTTGCACTTAGCACTTAGCACTTATCACTTAGCTTATCGACCTCTCTACTTGCATCACTTAGACATATATTTATACATTACAAAATAGGCCTAAACATGGGTAAACCCATGGGCCGACATCCCATACCCATTACATATTCCCAAATCCCAACAAGGGCCCAAAAAGGGGCCGATATCCCGCGATCTCTACTTCGTCTTACGCTTTGTCTTTGACATGCTATCGAAGTCCCCCAAAACAGGTCAAACTTGACCAAGGATCTCCCAAAACTTGGTCAAGGGAAAATAATTGCGTTTGTGGATCTTCCAGTATTACCTTGGGTATCAATGTTGTTTTAGGTTTACATGGGATGTGCCCTTCTACCCCATTGGGGTTCTCTAGTTCTTGCGCATCATTATGGGTTTCTATGGCTTCTTCCCCCATGTGATCCCTTTTTTCCTGGTTGCTTTCATAATTATTTTTTGGTCCTGATCCCAAGGTGCTCATCACTGGTTCCTTGAAAACTCTGCCTCATGAGCCTTTTGTTGGGTATGTGTTATATTATTTTCATGATTAGTAGTGTCACATGCCTTGAGAAACATGTCATGCCTCAAGAAACATGTCACATATTTAGGTGGTTTTTTGGCACATGGTTTTTGCCAATGGTTTTCTATTTCCAGGTCATTGGGTTAGGTTTTTGGATGCCACTGGCTCTTATATGTATATTGTATTTTAAACAATGTATCACACATGAATGAATATAGAATATGTTGGTTTTCTCATTTTGGGTTTTCCAGGGGAAAAATCTCTGTGTAATGTTTGTATTTGTCATAGTATCTTTTCTGTTCTTTTACTGAATATCTGTTTGCAGCAGATATTGTACAAGGTTAAATTATACATTTGGTATTAGAGCTTTGTTGGCTTTAGGGGGATGCCTTTGTGGTCAAGGGTTTGGCTCGAGACTGTGATAAGCCTTGTTACTGTGGGAGATCTGTGGTATTGATTTTTCAGGTGAAAAGAAATGGAAAGCAATTCGAAGATGTAGATCGAGAAGTTTAATGGGAAAATTTTTGAGTTGTGGAAGCTCAATATGGAAGATCTATTGGTGGATAGAGATCAGTGGATTTTGGTAGATCCAGGTACTGCACCTACATGAACTTTAGCAGATGACTGGAAAAAGTTGGATTGGAAGGAAAAAAACACAATCCGACTGTGTCTCTTTGATTCAGTATTAATGAATGTGTCAGAGGAAGCTACAACCAAGGATTTATGGGAAAAGTTGGGGAAGTTGTATCAGTCTAAGTCCCTGGTAAATAAACTATTCCTGAGAAATAAGTTGTATAACCTGAGGATGAGAGATGGAGACTCAGTGGCAGAGCATTTGAATGCCTTCAATACTGTGGTAAGTTAGTTAGTATCTGTTGAGATTAAAATTTCAGATGAAGATAAATGTATTAGTTTACTGTGTTCTTTACCAGAATTTTGGGATAGTCTGGTGTTGTCCATAGCTAGTAATACAACTACCTTGAAGTTTGATGAAGTGGTCTCATCCTTGTTTTTGGAGGATATGAGATGGAAGAATATGGAAGGAAAAAGCACATATGCATTATTTGCAAGAGGATGTTACCACGAAAGGAATAGATCTAATTTCTCAAGTGGGAGATCTAAGTCTAAGGGTAGATCTAAATCTCCTAGAAAGTTTGTAAGGGTATGTTGGAGATGTGGAAAAGAAGGGCACTACAAGAAGCAGTGTAGATCCAAGGTTGAGAAAAAGAAGGGATCTGAAGAATCTCATTCTACAGAATAAAATACCTCCAAGGAAGGAGGGGATGTGTACTTGGATTCTTCAAGCACACATGAAGATCATGAGGCATGGTTGGTTGACTCTGGGGAATCCTTTCATATGACTCCCCACAGAGAGTGGTTATACAAATATGAAAGGTATGATGGAGGTAATGTTTTCTTAGGTGACGATTCGATAACCAAAATCATAGGATGAGCAAAATTCAAGTTGAGTCTCATAGATGAAAGGATTAGAACACTGCCTGGTGTTATGCACATCCCAAGTTTGGGTAGAAATTTGATTTTTGTAAGCAAAATGGACGATGCAGGGGTAAAAATAATATTTGAAAAGGAAACCTGCAGGATGGTTCGAGGAGCAATGGTGTTGCTGAAAGGAGTTCGATTTAGAACTCTCTATAAGCTAGAAGGAAGCACTATTAGTGATGGGTGTAATAGTTCCATTGTTCCTGATATTGGATTTTAATAAGAAAGAAATCATACAGACTCTGGATAAAAGGTTATGCTTTGGCATCAAAGGCTGGGGCATATCTAAGAGAAGGGTCTTTGACTTCTAAACAGTAAAGGTATGGTTGAAGGTATGTCTAAATGCTCTCTGTATTTTGATTTCTGTGAACATTGTCTATATGGGAAGTAGAATTGGTTAAGATTCCCCTTTGGTTCAAAGAGGGCACAAGGAATCTTACAGCTAGTTCACAATGACGTTTTTGGACCTGTGTCAGTCCCATCATTGGGGAAATCTGTGTACTATGTCTCATTTATAGATGACTTCTCGAGGAATAATTAGATATATTTCCTCAAGAAGAAATATGAAGTCTTTGACAGGTTTAAAGAGTTTAAGGCTCTTGTTGAGAATCAAACAGAGAAAATAATTAAGGTGCTAAGGACAGATAATGGTAGAGAGTTTCATGGGAATGAATTTGAAGAATTCTGTAAGAAGTGTAGTATAGCAAGGAAAAAGACTACTCCATATACACCTCAACATAATGGATTTGTAGAAAGGATGAACATGATGCTGATTCAAAAAGCAAGGTGCATGCTTAGTGGTGTCGGGCTAGGGAAAGAATTCTAGACAGAGGTAGTGGGTAGCGCATGTTACCTGGTCAACAAATCACCCTCATCATCGTTGGATGACAAGACTCCATAAGAGGTATGGACTGGTAAGGAACCTTCTCTCACACATCTCAAGGTATTTGGATGTGATGCATATGTTCATGTTCCAAAGGAAAACATGAGTAAGCTAGATAAGAAGGCCAAAATGTGTATCTTTATTGGATACAAAGATGGTCTCAAGGGTTATAAGCTTTGGAAGCCAGAAACTATGAAGGTAGTGTATAGTCGAGATGTGGTATTTAGAGAAATGAAGGATGTCATTAAACATGAATTCCTACCAAGGAAGAACCAAAGAAAATATAGTTTGATTTAAAATATGATGAATCGGACTCTATAGAAGAACATGAATCAAAAGAAGAAGATCCTCATACTCCAGTATTGAGGAGATCGGTTCGAGAAAGAAGGCTGCCAGAAAGGTATACTCCATCTGATTTCCATTCAAATTTTTCTTTGTCTATTACTGATGATGATCCTAGAACTGTCAAGGAGGCAATGGATTCAGAGGATGCAAATCTCTAGAAAAGGGCCATGAATGAAAAAATGGCATCTTTGGATAAGAATGAGGCTTGGGATCTAGTGGAGTTGTCGATTGGAAGAAATCCCATTAGCAACAAATGGGTATTTAAGAAGAAGATAAATGCAGAAGGAAAAGTGGAGAAATACAAAGCTTGGTTAGTAGCAAAGGGTTATTCCAAGGTTTAGGGAATTGATTTTGGTTAGATTTTTTTTCTTGTTGCCAAGTTAATATCCATAAGATTTATGTTATCTGTTGCTACTGCATTTGATTTTGAAATAGAACAAATGGATGTCAAGACAACATTCCTACATGGGGATCTGGAAGAAGAAATCTATATGAAGCAACCATAAGGTTATGTTGTGAAGGCAAAGAAGGAGTTGGTATGCAAGATGAAAAAGTCCTTGTATGGTTTAAAACAATCACCAAGGATGTGGTATAAACAATTTGATACTTATATGTTGGGACTTGGCTTCACAAGAAGCAAAGAGGATCACTGTGTCTATTTTAAATTAATTGGTGATCATTTGATTTATTTGGTCTTGTATGTGGATGGCAGGTTGTAGTGGCACTTTCAACTACATAAGTTGAATACATGGCAGCCACTCATGCAAGTAAGGAAGCAATATGGTTACAAAGATTGTGTTCAGATATTGGGTTGGTACAACAATATGTAAGGATAGATTGTGACAGTTAGAGTGCAATTTTTCTGGCAAAGAACCCAACTCATCATTCAAAGACAAAGCATATTGATATTCAATATCACTTTATGAGAGACATGGTTGAAGAAAAGAAAGTATTGTTGATGAAGGTGGACACTTTGAAGAATGTTGCAGATTCATTAACAAAATCTGTGAGCACTGAGAAGTTCTCTTGGTGTAGAGGATCCATGGGCATTGCTGCCCTGGATTGTTGACTATGTAACCCTGTAACCCCCTGTATGCAAAGAAAACAACAAGTGGGAGAATGTTGGGTATGTGTTATATTCTTTGCCTCGAGAAACATGTCACATATTTAGGTGGTTTTTTGGCACATGGTTTTTGCCGATGGTTTTCTATTTCCGGTTAAGGAATTAGGGTTGTGGACTAATACATGACATTGGGTTAGGGTTTTGGATGCCACTAGATCCTATATGTATATTGTATTGTAAACAATGTATCACACATGAATGAATATAGAATATGATGGTTTTCCCGGTTTGGGTTTCCAAGGGAAAATTATCTGGGTAATGTTTGTATTTGTCATTCTATCTTTTCTGTTCTTTTACTGAATATCTGTTTGCAATAGATATTGTACAAGGTTAAATTCTACACCTTCCCCCCTATCCACCACTACATGCTTGTATGAGGGGGTTCCATTAGCACCCCCTTTGGTAACCATGCTATGCTCTATTGTGTTTGCGACTGTCAAACCCTAGCTTGTTATTTAGATCGACTGTATACAATGTTGTGGTTAGAAAATTGAAATTTTTGTCTTGACAACAAATCCTTATGCAAATAAAAACCCAAAATTGGATCTTAAATGGTCATTGAAAATTTATTTACTAATTTTATTTTATTTTTAATTTACATTAAAAAAAAGAGATATGAGAAAATCTTCGCATTTTTTTTTTCTTTTAAATAAAGAAAAAACACATTTAAAAAAATATATTCAAAACTCAAATTAAACAAAAAAAAATCATCAAAAAAAGGTGGAATTTTTTTTTAAAAAGAAATGAAAAAAATTCAAAATTTCCTGAAAAACAATAATCTAATAAAAAAAAACCTTGAAATGTAAAAAAATAATTAAAAAAACGCTGAAAAAAAACTAAAAAAGAAATTAAATTAAATAAATATTAAATAATTTTTTTTTTTTAAACCCTAAACTAAAACATTATATTAAATAAAAAACAAAAAAACAAAATTGAAATATTAAATTTTATAAAAAAAAAAATAAAATAAAATAATATATATATATATATATATATATATATATATATATATATATATATATATAATATTTTTTTGAATTTTGTATTAAATATTTTATTTTAAGATTTTTAATTTAGTTGTTGATGACGATGATGATTAACGTCCACTAAGACCAAATTGGTCTATCAAACCTTAAGAGGGTAAGTGATTACTTGCGATTCTTTAGAATTTTGTTTTTGTACTCAAAAAGCATTAACAGAAGTTGTCCAAGATCACCATACTTTTGTTGAGTTAAGAGGTTAGGAAGGTTGGTAGTGTGACAAATATCTTGAAAATGAGATCTAATATGGGTATATGTTGGACAATCTAAGAGAAAGTTCTTTTCACCTTCAACCTTCTTATTGTCACAAAGATAACACACTCTTTCATCCCATGGCATTTTAGGTATTGACCAACACCCAGTTTCACTATGGAGCTCATGAGAATTTGTTCTTATCTTAGCAATGCTTATTTTTTTATTTACACTTGGAAAAACAGATAGATAATTTTGATCTTCTATATTAGGGTTGATTACATCCTTATAATACCTTAATTTTCTTTTTTCCTCTAATTCTTTATCACACCACATTTTCTCCTTAAATTGTGATTTGATGTTTTTTTAATAGTATCTTTATTCTACAAAATGGTGTCTTCCATGATTCCCCAATAGTTTATCCAAGACCGGGCATCTTTATGCCATCCTCTCTTGAGTCAATGGTGGTTATGACTTGATTTTGAAAAAAATTTAGGAAGCCTATTGTCTTCCATGTTGTTCAACTTGTTCTTATACATTAGGTATCTAGTCATAGCCATGCTCTCAATGGGGCAGATGCTTGTTTCTAAGAGGAGGATGGGATAGGGCGTATTTCCTTTAATTTTGAGATTATAGGTTATAAAATTATTTTGTATTTTCTCTATATTTCTCCAAGATTAATGAGAGATACTACAGCCCCAGACTTCACATCCATAAAGAATAACAGGTGTAACGAGAGTCTCAAATAGGAGTTTCTACTTATCCCAACTCCAAAGATCAGTTGAATTACAATTGTTTTCAAGCCCATAATATGTAGAAATTTCAATACCAATTAAGTATTGCCCGGATTCTCCTGATCTAACAATTATTTTTCACTTGTTAAATACAGAATCGCTTCTACTAATATTCTCGCGGAATTTAACCCATGATCGACAATGCAATATCAAGAAAAGGAATCAATCAAACATAACATAGATGTTTTATTGGGAAAGCATAAAGCTAAAAAAACCCACTATCATGGATCATGAAACAATCTCATAAAAAACTCTAATCCAAGAGCTCTCAGTACAATACAATTGTCTCACACTGTCATACAAAAATCAGCAAATACATGTGCCAATTCTCTGTGTCCAGACAACCTGCCTCCTCTGCTCAATCCCTGCAAATGGATGAATGAATCCTCTACACTAGACTGCACATGCTCATGGGCATATCCATTGTGTGTGTGATTGCATGAGTGCACTTCACTCAAATCACAACTGATATCCAAACTATCCCTTTCACCTATTATCTCCACTGGGTCTCCACTGGATTTGACATGCATGTAGTTAACAATGGTAAATCTTCAGTTTCATGTGAGATCACTGATTGTGAATTAATTAATAATTAATTCACTGAACTCTAACTAGTGCAAGTTTAGTTACAACTAGTACAACTGAGCTTAACTCACTTAACTGAGTTAAACTACTTTACAACTCACATAACTACACTTATAATTCTGTTACAACTCCAAATCACTCAGTTAGAAATGAGATAATAGATTAATATTTATTGTCCAATTTATTTACGGGAAAAATAAATTAGACACACATTTCTTGTTGACTTTTCAACACTCCCTCTCAACAAGAAAGGGATTATCCTTCACCCCAATCCTGTCTCTATGGTATTCGAATTTGCTCCTGGTGAGCACCTTCGTCAAAATGTCTGCATCCTGATCTTCCATAGGAATGTACTGAAGCAACATGATCTTCCACTGCACACAATCTCTGAGATGATGATACCGGATATATATATGCTTAGATCTGTCATGAAACATAGGATTAATTGAGAGTTTAATGCAACTCTGATTATCACAATAAATCACTGTCAGATCTAAATGAGAACCAAACAAACCAACCAAGATCTTTCTCATCCAGATAGCCTTACATGTAGCTTGAATTGCTTCCATGTATTCCACTTCCGTTGAACTGAGTGCCACATATATCTGTTTCTTGCTGTACCAAGAAACAACTGTAGATCTGATACTAAAGATCCCCCCTGATGTGCTCTTTCTGTCTATTGGGCTGTCTGCTCAATCTACATCTGTGAAGCCATGCAACTTCACCTCATCCATATGTCTGTACCATAATCCATACTCAAATGTGCCCCTCAAGTATCTCAGGACATGCTTACCTGCCTTCCAAAAGAGCTTGGTAGGCCTAACCATTGCTTGACTCAATTGGTTAACCGCATAGAAAATGTTTGGTCTTGTGTTCACTAATTAGCGAACCCACTAGATGTTGATAGATAGTAGCATACACTACCTCTCCAGAAGTAGCATCCTCTTTCCTCCAGTTTCTTGGAAGAGGAGTATCCATGGGTTTGCAGCCCTCCATGTGAAACTTATTCAGTATCTCCCTTGCATACTTTCCTTGAGACACAAAAAGTTCACCATCTCGCTGCCATATTTCCAATCCAAGGAAATAGTGAAGAAGGCCCAAATCCTTCATCTCAAACTCCTTTGCAAAGTCCTCCCTGCATGAGTGTATCAGCTACTCATCACCAGTCAGTATTAAATCATCAACATAAAGAACAATGATTAAAATCTTACCCTCCACCACAATTTGGTATAGGTTTTCATCCTCTTCACTTTTGGTGAAGCCCAGTCTGGTGAAATAGCTGTCTATCTGAGTGTAACAAGCACGAGGTGCTTGATTCAGCCCATACAGTGCTCTCTTGAGTTTGCACACATGCAACTTCCTGTCAAAGGTATCAATACCTTATGGCTGCTCAATGTACACTTCTTCCTTAATGATCCCGTTGAGAAACACAATTTTTACATCCATCTGATGAATGCACCATCCCATCTGCGCTGAGAGTGCAAAGATGGATCTTATGGAATATTACCTTGCGACATCTGCAAAGGTCTCATCATAATCTATCCCCTCGATCTGTGAGAAGCCCCAAGCCACAAACCTGGCCTTGTATTTCTCAACAGTCCCATCAACAACTTGCTTTACCTTGTAGATCCACCTCGATCCTACCACTGATTTATCAATCGGACTTGGGACAATTTCCCATGCACTTTTTTTGACAATGGAGTCATAATCCTTTACCATAGCATCTACCCATGTGGGATCCTTCACTACTTCTTGAAAGGAAGATGGCTCAGTCACAATACATTTTCTCATGAGAGCCATGTATCCAGTAAATCGATCAGGAAACTGTCTATGTCTGCGCTGTGAAGTAGGGACTCCTACATTCTGTACAACATCTAGTCTCAATCTATTAGCTTTTGTGGTTTTCTTTCTTCCATTTATGATGGATGGATCTTCTTGAGTGGCTTCCTCCACTCCATGAATCTCCTCATGTGGCTGATCCACATCTTGAGACTCATCTTTGGGAACCAACAGTTCCTCTTCTGCATGAAAGTCTAGCTCCCTCTCAAGAGACAACTGCATGGATTTCCCCTCATTGAATTTTATATCCCATTGCATAATAGTCATCTTACTATTAGGAAAATACACATGATAATTATGGGGTGTTTCTATGTACCCCACAAATATCCCAACTTCAACAGTCAGTTCAAGCTTCTTCCTGGCATCCTTGGTCACATGCACATAAACAGATGAGCCAAAAATATTAAAATGAGAAACATCAGGTTTCTTACCATTGAAAGCTTCTTCAGGTGTACTCATGCCAAGTACTCTATGAGGACAATGGTTTTGCACATAAACCACATTATTGCATGATTTCGCCCACAAATGCATTGGTAGGACCTGATCATGCAACATCGCTTTTGCTGCACCCACGATCATTCTATTCTTCCTCTATGTGACCCCATTTTGTTGTGGGTTATGAGGTGCTATGAGTTCTCTTTAAATTCCTTCTTTGATGCGGAAGTATTTGAATTCGTTAAAGATGTATTCTCCACCATTATCGCTCCTTAGAGCCTTCACTTGCTTCCCTGACTCTTTCTCCACCAATGATTTAAACTCACAAAACTTTGAGAATGTTTGATCCTTCTTCTGCATGAAGAAGATCCAACATTTATGAGAAAAGTCATCAACAAAAATAACATAATACCTATGATTTTCTATTGAAGCAACCGAAACTGGTCCACACACGTCTTTGTGAATTCTCTCCAGGATCATCGAAGAACGGTTCTCCTTTTCATGAAGGTGGACTTTACATACTTACCCATGGTGCAACCCTTGCACTAATCTAACTGATCAAGTTTTCCCATTGGAAGTCCAATAGATATTTTTTGCATGATATTCAAGGCTCCATGATGAAGATGGCCCAATCGCCTATGCCATAATTCACCCTTGTCCCGTCTCACCACTTTTTCTGCCTTGACCATCATGGCAGTGCAACCATCTACCTACAATATGTAGATATTCTTAACTCAAATCCCTATCTTCTTAACTTGACCCATTTCTTTATGTCACAGGATATTTTCCATCACTGAAAATAACGTCATATCCTCTATCCTCCAACATCGCGACTAAGACCAGGTTTTTCTTCAGACCTGGAACATGCATAACATTTTTCAATTGAAATGACTTACCTGACTCCCTCTGAAAGGTAATGGTACCAATGCCAGTCTCACTGTATTGTCCATCGTCTCCCATCTCAATATGCATTATGAGATCTTTCTCCTCCAAGTCACTGAAGTACTCTCTATCTCCCGTCATGTGGAAGGAAGCGCCACTATCCAAATACCACACCGATCTTGATGCACTTGATTCCATGCATGTGATCAAAGATAAGTCAAGTTCAAATTTCAAGGCAAGGGCCTCACCAGTTGCAGCTCCAACAACCTTCTTGTTCTTCCTCTTACACTGATGGTTAGTAGCGAGATGCCCATGTTCGTGACAATGAAAACACTTCACTTTGAACAAATCCAGCTTCTTGACTTTAGGATCAGATTTTGAATGGAATTTCCTCCCCTTTCCTCTCCTTGCCTTAGCAGCCAAAGCACAATCCTCTTCATCATCACGCTTTGATGAAGATCCATCTCTGGTGTTCCACCTGAACTCCTCCTACACTAGATTCGACCATAGTCGTTCCCAATCTGGCAATTTTTCCCTTCCATTGACAGAGTCTTGATAACTGTGCCAACTCTTTGGAAGTCCTAGGAGCACCAAGATCACAAAATCATCATCAACGACTGTTATTCCCACACTCCCCAGCTCATCTTGACATTGGACAAAATTCGTGCGATATTTTGGAATGGAGTCGCCCTTTTCCATCTTGATCTTCCTGAGTTTATCTTTGAGTGCCAATTTCCTATGGTTGTTGTTGTTTTGGAACAGATCCGTCAAAACCTTCCACATTGCATGTGGTGTGGCTTTCCCATGGAGACTTGAGACAATGTGTTCTTGTACTCCCTCCAACAGAATCCTCCTCGCCTTTGCCACTTTCTTTTTCCATGCATCAAGATTTGTAGTTTCTGTAGCAACTGGCTTAGGAACATCTCTATCAATGAAATCCTTCAAGCCATTGTCTTTGAGTACTGCCTCCATCCTGTCCTTCCAAGCAATGTAGTTCAAGCTGCCCTCGAGTGTATACTCCAACCTCAAGCCATTGAAATCCATTTCGATCTTGAATCAACTGTAGCACCAAGAAAATTCTTTCTGCAAATTCGAATTCTATCCAATCACAAACTCAGCTTCTATAGTTCCTCTTGCTCATTCCAGTCTCACGTTGAACATCCGCGACCGATTCTAACCCAGCATGCAGACCTTACAAGCGTTTCCACACCTTCGGAGTTATTTGACTGTGGGAATTCTGCACTGTAATACACAGTGGCTTGTGTAAATCTCTATTGATTTCCACACTGTGATGCACAGTGGCCTATAGAAAGTATGAACCCTACGAGTGTCTAGGGTGTGGAAATGTCCAAGGTTTCCGCACTGTAATGCACAGTGGCCTGCAGAAAGTATGCACCCTATTGTTAGGACCCTACAATGCACCTTTTTACTCACACCTTTTGCTACCATTACACCCTTGTTTCAATCACATTTAAACTCACATTATCACCTTACCCTATCTTTCCAAAGGTATACAACGTCTCTTCTCTTTACTAATATGTTTAATCTATTTTGCATATAATTTTACATTACTCTCGAACTTAACCATTGATCAGAAATGTATAAGTGCTGAAACAGTTCAAACTACAGATTAGCATTGAGGCCTGTTACTGAAATAGTCAAAGAACGCAAACCCTGTGGCTGAAACAGTCTGTGGACTACGATGCTAAAACAACAACTCACACAGAAGAAGTTGTTACACTCTCTGTGGTCTACGACGCTGAAACAACAACTCACACAGAAGAAGTTGATACACTCTCCATGGTCAACGATGCTAAAACAACAACTCACACAAAGGAATCTGTTACACAGTCCGTGGTCTACGATGCTGAAACAACAACACAAAACTGTTACATTGACCACAACAGCTGCACCTTGAGCTAGCATTAACCATCGCTGCCACCTGAGACCAAGTTGCTGAAACAGTTAGAACGCAAATTCCGTGGCTGAAACAGCCTGCGATTTGTGATGATGAAACAACATACAATAACAGTAACAAGAAGACAAATAAAGAAGCTATTACTCCAGCCGCAGCAGCAACACCTCACTCAACACTTGTAATAGCATTCTGTTACGGGAGACTAGGATACCCTATTCTAGCATAGAAATTGGATCTGACTAAGAATAGGATTGAGATGTGCAAATGTAATTTGATGATCAAATTGTATCAAGGGGATTCTCCTCTTTAAATAAGAGGAAATCATCATTAGAGAGGATCTTCTTCTGAACTAAGAAAGGATTTACAGAGAAGGACGTGTTTTACTTCAGATTGTAATGTAATACAGTTGACAGATGAATAAAAGATTGTTCTGAGCATTTCTCTCTAGTTCCTTTCGTTTCAATAGAGTCTTGTGAGAAGGGAAGGCCCACCTTCTTCACAAGATTCACCCATTATATTTGTAGTGTGTTAGTGTTATTTTTTTTCATGCCTTGATTAATTTCTATTTTGCTGAAACACTACTTTACTAAACTATGTCTTGCTGAAACTCTGCTTTACCGATTGTTACATTGTTTTCATATGATTCATGCTTGGGTAACTGTTAATCATTCTAGTTAGCAATCCTGTTTGGTGAATTTATGAAAGCTTGAAAATCAAGGACAGGTGCTGAAGATTCCTTCTTGGGGAATAGGGTCTTGTTCTCTGTTAGAGATAGTTAGCCTTCAGTGCATGTCAATTATTTTAATGAGTTCATGAAAGTGTGCTAATTGGAAATAGGTGTTGAAGATTCCTGCTTAGGGAATAGGGACCTGTTCTCTGTTAAGAATTAGATAGCATTCAGTGTGTGTCAATCATTTCAATCAGTAATGAGTTCATGAGAGTGTGATGATCAGAACCAGGTGTTGAAGATTCCTGCTTTGGGAATAGGGTCCTGTTCTCTGGTTACAGAATAATTGGTCTTTCCTGTTGCAGCATCTTGTTGTTATTTTAATGTGATCCAGGATTCTTCAATTAATCATTTCTTTAAACTTTGAACTCTGCAATAGGTAGGTTGCTTTCCTGTAATTCAAGTTAGAACTTCAATTTGTTCAAGGCAAAGTGTGATTAATATTTTTTTACTACAAATCTAGGTTGCTTTTGAGATTGAGCATATATAGTGCGTGATTACCTTTGAAATAAATAGACTTCCCTGGGTTGACAATTTATGTAGCACTTGATTATTTAGTTAAATAAGCAATTATAGTGACCAACATTTTGGCGTCGTTGCCAAGGAAGGTAATTATAGATTTAAAAAGCACTTATGATTTTTCAGATACAAAGATTGCATGAGAGGACACGGAGACCCCAAAGACACTGACCCTACAGGTGGCAGGGGCAGAGGAAGAGGAGGAAGAAATACTTATATTGACGAGATTATATCAAAGTCTGAATCTGCTGCTCAACGACCAAACTCTCAGAAACAAAAATCCCAGCCTTCATTTCAAGCCAACTTTGAAACGGGGAAAGAAGTTTGGAGTCCTGAGACAGTCAAGAAACTAGTAAGAAACATTAAGGACAGAGCAAGTGTAGCAGGGGAGCAAACAGAAGAAAACATGGATGAGTACAATGAAGAATTGCATCATGAAGAACAGGCAGGTCCTAAAGGAGAGGTAAATGATGAAAACTCTTTCTCCACATTAGGATTTCCTATTGGTGATCTTCCTAGAGGGGTAGCCCCCATGAAGAACATTCCACTCTCAGCACTACCTAACTTTCATGGTTTGTCTTCAGAGGATCCTGATGAATTCCTTTTTGAGTTTGATATATTATGCAAAAGTTATGATTACATTTCCAATGCTCAAAAATTAAAGCTATTTCCAGCAACATTGAAAGGAAATGCACTAAGATGGTTCATGAGTATTGGAGGCCATGTACTCACAACATGGGACCAAATGAAATAGAAATTCCTAAATAAATACCAGGACTATTGCCGAACAAGAGAAAAAAGGGAGGAACTATTTAAGATGATGCAGAAAGAGGATGAAAATCTGGAGGACTTTGTAGAAAGGCTACAGTATAATCTACAAAGATCCCGTCACTCCAATGTAAGTAAAGATATTCTTAAAACTATATTATTAAAAGGAGTAAGGGATGACTGTCTAGATATGATGAATATGCTTGAAAAATGGAACATATCTAAGGAATCATACGATGAAATTGTTAACCTATGTAAAAGATGTTCAAGAGGAGCTTCAAGAAATAGTTCAAATAGCAGGGACAACACATTTTCAAGAGTCCAAAAATCAGCCAGTGGGGGAGCAACAAGAGCCGAAATAGGTAATTTACTTGAAGGTTTTAAAACTGAAATGTTAAGCTCTTTTGCCTCACAAATTGACACCCTGCAGATTCAAAAGAAGCAAGCAGAAGCAGAAGCATCTATGTCCATCTTTTTTTCTAAATGCAGAGACAAGCAACCACGAAGGGAATGTCCATTCGACAAAAATCCAATCTGCACCATCTATGATAAAGATCATGAAACTCAACAATGTCCTTCCCTACCAGGAATCAAGGCAGCATTACAACCAACTGATGAAGAAGCTGAAGTTGTCTATCTGTTGACACAGAGAAGGAAATGGCAACCGCGGGGACAAGGTATGAATCCTAACATGCCATTTACATCTTCTAATTGTTGGAATAACTATACTTCTTTCAATCAAATGAATTACCCTCCCTATAACCAAATGTAATACCTAAATCAAATGAATTACCCACCCATGCAACAAACTAACCCACCCTTTGTTGATCCATCAATGTGGACTCCTTGGCCTCCACAACAACAACAACCGTATCAGAACCAATGGAATCCAAATTGGAGAGGACAACAACCCCCCTTCCCAAATCAATTACCTCAATCACAATTTCTGAAACCACTCTCCTTACCATCAAGTACTCCACCAAACAATCAAATGATGAGACCCCAGCTACATGTACAACCTAACGCTAACCCCAATAATAAAGCTGTACAGTGCATTGATATTCATAACCAGCCTACATTTTCTCTTCTTCCTGCGCAATGCAATGATATTCATTTACGATCTAGGAGAATAGTAGAACCTATCATAGCCAATGTTACCTCTTCTGATAAAGAGGAAACAAAAGAGCATGATGTACCTGAAGAGGTATAATCATCCTCTAATAATGTTGTTGAAACAGCAAAACCACCATTTCCTGAGCGTTTAGCTTTGACTAAAATGCTTGAGTCACCGGCTTTCAATCTTCTAGGGGAATTACAAAATCTTTATGTCAAAATTCCTCTACTACAAGCACTCCCAGATGTACCAATTTATGCCAGGACTATGCGAGACATTTGTGTTAAGAAGCCTGGTAGGAAAATTAAGGATCCCCTCACAGTCCATGTTATGGGTGACTTGTCTGCACTAATGTCAGGTAAAGCCCCCCCAGTTAAATATGGTGATCTTGGCCACCCTACCATCTCAGTACAAATTGGAAAAACGATAATTCCTCGAGTCCTAGTAGACTTAGGTGCCGCTATCAATATTATGACTCTGGAAACCTCACAACTGTTACAATTGCAAAATGAAACCAGAGACACCCCAACTATCCTAGAATTAGTTGACCGATCCACAATTAAACCAGAGGGAGTCATTGAAGACCTAATTATCTCAGTGGAATCCTGGAATTATCCAGCTGAATTTGTGGTACTACAGCCTAAAACAAAGTTGGGGGGCCACCCTCTAATTTTGGGTAGGCCTTGGCTAGCCACAACAGATGCTTTTATCAGTTGTAGATCAGGTTCAATGACAATTTCCAATGGTTACAAAAATAAACAGCTTACCCTCTACCCTCATGCTACACCCTTGATTAATAATGATAATTCGGTATGGGTAGACTTTAATGATCAACTTACTCAACCCATCTTGACGATCGGACAAGCTTTAAGCCTTAAAGATGCCACTGAGGATGAAGTAATTAATAATTTTATTTGTGAACTCTCCTCTGTGACCCCAGAAACTCATAACAACCTAGTTGCACTGTTGGAGTCACATAATCAGGAAAACCTTAACTCTAAAAACCCACCTCAAACATCTACCACCATCTCTTCTAAAAGCATACCAGTAGAAATTGAACCTGGCAAAACACTGAACATAAACCCTAACCTGACAAATGTTGAAACACAACAATTAATGAAGTTACTTCTGGAAAATAAAGAAGCATTTGCATGGGACTATACAGATATGAAAGGAATCTCTCCCAAATTATGTACTCATCGAATATATATTAAGGAAGATTGTCAACCGATCTGCCAATCTCAACGACGAATGAACCCTAATTTAAGAGAAATCCTTAAAGAAGAACTTCAAAAATTGCTCAACACAGGGTTTATATATCCTATATCATACAGTGAATGGGTTTTCCCGTTGGTAATAGTTCCTAAGAAAAACGGTAAATGGAGAGTATGTGTGGATTATAGAGCCTTAAATAAAGCTACTCAAAAAGATCACTTTCCATTACCATTCATTGATCAGGTGTTAGACAGTTTGTCAGGGAAGAAATTTTTCTCATTTTTAGATGGTTTCAGTGGGTATAACTAGATCAAAATTGCCCCCCAAGACCAAGACAAAACCACTTTTACCAGCCCTTGGGGAACTTTTTCTTATAGATTTCTCCCATTTGGACTATGTAATGCACCAGCAACCTTCCAAAGAGCAGTTATAGGAATCTTTTATGATATGCTTAATGACTCTATGGAAATTTTTATGGATGATTTTACTCCTTATGGTGTTTCTTTTTAGGAAGCACTACAAAACCTTGAGAAAGTGCTTAAACGATGTATACAAGCCCACCTCTCCTTATGTACAGAAAAATTTCATATGATGATGAGTGAAGGAATAGTGCTTGGACATTTTATCTCATCTTAAGGAATTCAGGTGGATACATCCAAGATACAAATCATTAAAGATCTTCCTACTCCGAAAACCCAAACAGAAGTAAGAAGTTTTCTAGGACATGCTGGATACTACAGAAGATTTATCAAAAGAATTTCCAAAATAGCTTCTCCCCTCTTTGTGTTACTGATGAAAAATGTTGAATTCAAATGGACTAATTCTTGCCATGAAGCATTTAATACACTTAAACATCAGTTATCTACAGCTCCTATTCTTAGAGGACCTGATTGGACACTTCTCTTTCATATATCCTCTGATGCTTCAGATACTGCAATAGGAGCTATCTTGGGACAAGAAGAAAATCATCTCCCTTATGCTATTTATTTCATTAGCAAGAATATGACTCCTACTGAACTCAATTATACAGTTACCGAAAAGGAATTCTTAGTAGTTATCTATGCTATTAATAAATTTAGACATTACATTACTAGCTACTCTACTCTTGTCCATATTGATCACTCAGCTATCAAATATTTAATGAACAAACCTATCACAAATGCTCGAGTCACTAGATGGTTACTATTATTGCAAGAATTTGATATTACAATTGTAGATAGACCAGGAAAAGAAAATTTAGTTGTTGATTTCCTTTCTCGGTTAAAACATGATGATGATACCCCATTAGATGATTCATTTCCTGATGAATATCTATTTTCAGTATCTGCTCACTCATATTGGTATGCAGACATCACTAACTACTTGGTTGTAGGGAAGTTACCACCACACCTATCCCACTGAGAGAAAAGAAGAATCATTCAACAAAGTGCTCGGTATAGCTGGATAAGTGGGTGTATTTTCCACACAGGACTTGATCAAGAAATCTGAAGGTGCATTAGAGAAGATGAGGTTTATGATCTACTAAAAGCTTGTCATGATGGCCCTTATGGAGGGCATTTTGCTGATAAAAGAACAGCACGTAAAATTCTCAGGATGGGGTATTATTGGCCCTCACTTTTCAAAGATGCAAAGAAATATGTTCGGGCCTGTGATAGCTGCCAAAGAATGGGCCAACCTAATCATAGAGATGAAATGCCATTAAACCCCTAGATAGTACTTGAACCATTTGAAAGATGGGCCTTAGACTTTGTAGGACCCATTAACCCCCCATCCAATCAAAAAGTCTACATAGTGGTTTGCACAGATTATATGACCAAATGGGTGGAAGCTAAAGCACTCCATAGAGCAACTGAAGAAGAAGTTCTAGATTTCCTATTTGAAGACATCTTCATCAGATTTGGAGTGCCAAGAGAATTAGTTACAGATGGAGGACCTCCTTTCACTTCTCATGGTTTTAAAGCCACCCTTCAAAAATATCATATTCAGCATAGAATGACTACAGCATACCACCCCCAATCCAATGGACAGGTGGAAAGCACAAATAAAGTAATAGAAGCCATTCTCACAAAAACAATGAAGGAAAACAAAAAGGACTGGTCTCACAGGCTCCCTGAAGCATTATGGGCCTACAGAACTACCTGGAGAAATACTATAGGATTCTCTCCCTATGAATTGTCTATGGAAAGAGTGTTGTCTTTCCTATGGAATTTGAAATCAAAATCTTAAGGACTGCTTTAGCTGTCAACCTTGATTTGACCGATGCACAGACAGCCAGGTTGCAGCAGCTTAATGAATTGGATGAAAAAAGACTAGATGCCATTCATTAGACAACTATGATTCAATAGCAAAGATCAAAATGGCATGACAAAACTATCAAGCATAAGCAGTTCCAAAAAGGTAATTGGGCCCTACTGTATGACTCTTGGTTCAAAGAATTTCAAGGGGAACTACGTACAAGATGGCTTGGACCTTACGAAGTAGACACTGCTTTCCCCAATGGAACAGTAAGGCTCCTCACAATCGATGACTCTAAAACACTGTTACTTGTAAATGGTCATCAGCTCCGTCTGTACTAGCACCCTATTTCCAAAGAAGATTTTAAGGCCACATGTGTGGCAGACTCTCATTACCTCTTTTTAGAGGGGGCTCCTACCCCTCATTGCAATTAATTCTTTTTAATTTAATTTCTTTAGTATTAGATTAGATTTCGTTTACTAATAATCCCTGTCAAGAAATACCATGTTACAATCAATTTTTGCAAATTCCCGATCAAAGCACAGGCCTACTAAGAAAGGACGATCCTACTTCAAGAAGAGGCAAGCTTCCCCATTGCTGAAACACCACTGTTCAACAAATTTTTCCTCTTTCTTCATTGCAGAAACACCACTGTTCAGCAACTTTTCGACTTTCTCCATTGTTGAAACACCATTGTTCAACAATTTCTCGCCCTTTCTTTTCCCATTGCTGAAACACCACTGTTCAGTAAATTTTTCACATTTTCCCCCATTGCTGAAACACCACTATTCCGCAATCTTTCACATCCTTCCCCCACCACTGAAACACCACTTTCCAACAACTTTTCGCCATTTTCCCCACTACTGAAACACCACTATTCAACAACCTTTCACCATTTTCCCCATTGCTGAAACACCATTGTTCAACAATATTTTGCATCCCTCCCCCACCGCTAAAACACCATTGTTCAGCAACCTTTCACCATTTTCCCCATTCCTGAAACACCACTATCAACAACCTTTCGACATTTTCCCATTGCTGAAACACCACTGTCAGCAACCTTTCACCTTTTTCCCATTGCTGAAACACTACTATTCAACAATTCTTCACAGTTTTCCATTGAGGAAACAACACCGTTCAGCAATTGTTTCACCCTTGTTTCTGTTGCTGAAACACTAACTTTTCAGCATTCTCTGTCAATAATCTTTTGTGCTCTCATACTACATTTTTTCCTTCCAATCAACAAATCCTTGTTACAATTCATCTAACAAATCAAAAGTCTCCGCCACGGCCACTACAGAACTATTATGGATAGGCTCTATATTTTGTTTGAAGTACAAATCAAAAGGTAAAGGTGAGGTATGTAAATTTTATGTAAATACAATTAAGCTATAGTTAATGAGAAGATTCCAACTCATTATTACCACTCATGTAAAATCATTATTAGCCGCACTTAAGGGGGGGGAGGAAATATCAAACTTTTATACCATCATTTCACAGGAATTAACCACCGCCATTCCTATTTACCATCCTTTCGTTTTTTTCACCACCATTTGCATACCTTCACTCAAAAAACTCACTCTGCACAGAAGCTGTTACTCGACTCTTTGATGGTGTATTTTACTGAGCTATGAGCCATGGGAGGCTCTGTTATACGATACGAACCCGCCATGATAGTGCTGTTAGAACTGTATCTAGAAGCCTATCAAATTTTTCTACAAGCAGGATGGCTCGGTTATTTTCAGAGGCTCCAGGGATTTGATCAACAATAGGTTCTCCAATTTGCTCAAAATCTCCAGGAAGATCATTCCATTGTTCAAGGGGTTTAGATTTCAGTTACAGAAGAGGATATAGCATAGGTTTCAGGTCTCCCTACCAATGGCATTCGCATGTTCAGCCGCAAACATATCATCCTGAATGCCCAGCAGGATTTCCTCTTACCAGGGGAACAAATTGAACCTAAAGGCCGGGGTGTTCGACTCAGCTCATTGCTGCCTCCATGGCCGGAAGTTGAAAAATTCATCAAACACTACCTTACTTGCAAAGGCCGATACTAGGTAGTCTACCAGCATGATTTTGTCTTGTTGTCTCATTTACAGCATGATAGATTGGTGAACATTCCTTATTATCTACTCGGTTGTCTTAAAATTATGTCGCACTACTGTAAAAAGGCTAAAGATATCGCCCTTTCACTCACCCATCACTGTCTAGTTCAACTTCTTATCCAAAAGGGTTTTGCCCAACAAAACCCTCCACTAAACAACCCACCCATAGACCCCCAAGAAGCTGTTGAAATTCCTAAAAATCTTCAAGAACAGCAACCATAAAACCCTCCAGATTCTCCAGAAATACCTAACAATCTACCTACAGACCCAATCAATCTAATTAACCCCCCTACCATACCAAGCCCGCCCCACATTTTACCAGAATCATCCACTCCTGCCCTTCATATTCTTAGCGATGATTCTGAACCAGACAATTCTCCCTGTCCCATCATTGAGGAAAAACCCCCATGTAAACGAAAGAAAATTTCTTTCTTTCCACCCTTTTTACAAAGAAAATGAACAAGGGCCTCAACAAGGGCAGCCACTACTGCCACTGCCCTAAACCCCCAACCCATCCAACTAATACCCCATACACCTCCAACAACCCAAATTCTGGAATCTTTACCTATTTCACCCACGAGCACTGAAACACAAGAACCAGAGGCCCAGTGAGTTGCGACATCATCCATTTCAAACACAGTAGCTGAAACACAAGAACCAACTACCCATTTGGTAGCTGAAACACAAGAACTAGCTACTCATTCAGTGGCTGAAACACAAGAACCAGCTGTTGATATTGTTATTGAGACACAGGAATCAGATGCCCAGGGAGTTGCAACATTACTTTCTTTACATCAAGAAGCTGAAACACAAGAATCAGTTGTCGATCCTGTAGTTGCTCCATAAGAACCAGCTAGTGAGGCTGTGACTACTACACAAGAACTAGTCACTCCTCAACCAAAACCAACAATGGCCTCTGTCTTACAAGAAAATGAGTTCCTAAGGTCTGAACTAGAAGCCTACAAGCAAGAGCTAGCCATGTCAAAGGAAGCCTACGAGAAGGAACTTAAATTGTACACCCTAGCTCGCATAGAAACCATGTCAGAGGGAACTACAATAGAGAATCCATGTAGAGAATATATGTGCAATCAATGTGGGGACATTTATTATCAAGCAGGCTACAAAGTAATTCAAATTCCAACGCTAAGAGCTTCCCCTGCACCTTCGACTTTTGCAGTCAAAGAAGAACACCCTGCTGTTACACAAGAACCAGCAAGACCTTCCAAAATTAAGACTGAACCCTGGCCTACAACAATTGTCAAATCTGAAGCCCCTATTTTTGTTAATAAAGTTATACAAACATTGCCTATTGATGAATCTTCCCCTCCTAGCTAGATTAATACCCACACCTTTGTGGAACAAGCCACTCAGACCCTACCCTAGCCTACTACGTGCAACGCTGAAACACAAATTCAGCCATGGGATGAGTAGGAAATAATAGAGAAATGAAAAAAAGAGTCTATTGTTACATAGACCAAAAGCCTGCAGGAACACAGACAAATCTGGATAAATCATATCTACTCAAATTGGGAAGCTTTGGAGCAAACACACCAGGAATTTCGTGTCCTTAAGAAACAGAATAAAGAGCTAAAGGGCAGATTGCTCCTGATATTTGACTTGACACAAAAGTTATTGGCTGCAAAGAAACCATCTTGCAATTACTCTATGTTCCTCATGGAACGACTTACATGGTTTCATATCAAATCAGTCAAAGAAGGCAGACCCCATGTAGTGTTAAATCCAGCAAATTTTTTTAAAACCTTTGCAAAATCCTCTGCTATGGATCAACACCTCCTTTGTGAGGCATATTTTCATAATGAGGCCATCCCTGAGAACCAATAGCTTAACCTTAACCCTCTTGTCAGTGACATCCAGATTCGAGCACTCACCTCCTTCCTTAACAATCAGATTATATCGCAGGATGACTTCCTAGCTACCAATCATAACAAGGATAATCGCCTTATCTAGATAAGGCCAGAACCACAAAATGCTGCCACCTGTGTTACAGAATATTATCAGTTTTTAAAGAAACCAGGGATGACTCAACACATTCAGCAATTACAGACATCAGTGTTTAAGGAGTGTCAACATTTCATTAAATCCACAGAGATTGCTACCCTACATGCAAATAACATGTTTTGGCAACAATCTACTGAGAAAAGACAGTAACACAATACTTTTAACCCCACTAATCTTGAGATAGAAATCTCCAGGGTACCTAGCTACATCAAGTGTGTTCAGCAATGTGCTGAAAGCTGGATAGGGTATCAGTTTCATTTTCCTATCCTTTGGATGCCAGCAGAGAAATATCAAGTCCATTATAAGTTTCCCAAGAAGGACAAAACAACAGCTTGGCAAAGGTTACAACGCGTTCAATGGTTCAGAGCTCCAACAGAAATCACCTTCCACAACTACTGCTTGAGTAACTTGCATGCTCATAGTCGGTATTCAGATTCTGATTCAAAGTGAAGTTGCCTGAGGACATGAAACATTTTAAGTTGGGGGGGATGTTAGGATCCTACAATGCACCTTTTTGCTCACACCTTTTGCTACCATTACACCCTTGTTTCACTCACATTTAAACTCACATTATCACCTTACCCTATCTTTCCAAAGGTATACAACGTCTCTTCTCTTTACTATATGTTTAATCGGTTTTGCATATAATTTTACATTACTCTCGTACTTAACCATTGATCAGAAATGTATAAGTGTTGAAACAATTCGAACTGCAGATTAGCATTGAGGCCTGTTGCTGAAACAATCAAAGCACACAAACCCTGTGGCTGAAACACTCTGTGGACTACGATGCTGAAACAACAACTCACATAGAAGAAGTTGTTACACTCTCCGTGGTCTATGACGTTGAAACAACAACTCACACAGAAGAAGCTGCTACACTCTCTGTGGTCAACGATGTTGAAACAACAACTCACACAGAGGAAGCTGTTACATAGTCTGTGGTCTATGATGTTGAAACATCAACACAAAACTGTTACATTGACCATAACAGCTGCACCTTGAGCTAGCATTAACCATCGCTGCCGCCTAAGACCAAGTTACTGAAACAGTCAGAACGCAAATCCTGTGGCTGAAACAACCCACGATTTGCGATGCTGAAACATCATACAACAGCAGTAACAAGAAGACAAATAAAGAAGTTGTTACTCTAGCCGCAGAAGCAACACCTCACTTAGCACTTGTAATAGAATTCTGTTACGGGAGACTAGGATACCCTATTCTAGTATAGAAATCAGATCTGACTAAGAATAGGATTGAGATGTGCAAATGTAATTTGATGATCAAATTGTATCGAGGGGATTCTCCTCTTTAAATAAGAGGAAATCATCATTAGAGAGGATCTTCTTCTGAACTAAGAAAGGATTTATAGAGAGGGACGTGTTTTACTTCATATTGTAATGTAACATATTTGACAGATGAATAAAAGATTGTTCTGAGCATTTCTCTCTAATTCCTTTCATTTCAGGGGAGTCTTGTGAGAAGGGAGGCCCACCTTCTTTATAAGATTCACCTATTAGATTTGTAGTGTGTTAGTGTTATTTCTGTTCATGCCTTGATTAATTTCTATTTTGCTGAAACACTACTTTACTGAACTCTGTTTTGCTGAAACTCAGCTTTACCGATTGTTACATTGTTTTCATATGATTCATGCTTGGGTAACTGTTAATCATTCTAGTTAGCAATCATGTTTGGTGAATTTATGAAAGCTTGATAATCAGGGACATGTGCTGAAGATTCCTGCTTGGGGAATAGGGTCTTGTTCTCTGTTAGAGATAGTTAGCCTTCAGTGCATGTCAATTATTTTAATGAGTTCATGAAAGTGTGCTAATCAGAAACAGGTGTTGAAGATTCCTACTTAGGGAATAGGGTCCTATTCTTTGTTAAGAGTTAGATAGCCTTAAGTGTGTGTCAATCATTTCAATCAGTAATGAGTTCATGAGAGTGTGATGATTGGAAACGGGTGTTGAAGATTCCTTCTTTGGGAATAGGGTCTTGTTCTTTGGTTACAGAATAGTTGGTCTTTCCTGTTGTAGCATCTTGTTGTTATTTTAATGTGATCCAGGATTCTTCAATTAATCATTTCTTTAAACTTTGAACTATGCAATAGGTAGGTTGTTTTCCTGTAATTCAAGTTAAAACTTCAGTTTGTTCAAAGCAAAGTGTGATTAATATGTTTTTACTACAACTCTAGGTTGCTTTTGAGATTGATCATATATAGTACATGATTACCTTTGAAATAAATAGACTTCCCTGGGTTGACAATTTATGTAGCACTTGATTGTTTAGTTAAATAAGCAATTATAGTGACCAACACCTATGAGTGTATAGGGCATGGAAATGTCCAGGGATTTCTGCACTGTAATGCACAGTGGCCCACAGAAATGTCCAGTAACTTCTATGCGCGGACCAGTCAGTAGTACACCTCTGCACCTTGCTAGAGGAGGGACCTGCGAAAATATTGAAATTTATGCACCTCACTTTCATGGATCTGATACCATGTAAGAATTTCAATACCAATTAAGTATTGCTTGGATTCTCCTGATCTAACAATTATTTTTCGCTTGTTAAATATAGAATCACTTCTACTAATATTCTTGCAGAATTTAAACCATGATCGACAATGCAATATCAAGAAAAGGAATCAATCAAACATAACTCAGATGTTTTATTGGGAAATCATAAAGCTAAAAACCCCACTATCATATATTATGTATATCATGGATCATGAAACAATATCATACAAAACTCTAATCCAAGATCTCTCAGTACAATACAATCATCTCACACTGTCATACAAAAATCAGCAAATACATGTGCCAATTCTCTATGTCCAGATAGTCTACCTCCTCTGCTCAATCCCTGCAAATGGATGAATGAATCCTTTGCACTAGACTGCACATGCTCATAGGCATATCCACTGTGTGTGTGATTGCATGAGTGCACTTCACTCAAATCACAACTGATAGCCAAATTGTCCCTTTCACCTGTTATCTAAACTGGGTCTCCAATGAATCTGACATGCATGTAGTTAACAATGGTAAATATTCAGTTGCATGTGAGATCACTGATTGTGAATTAATTAATAATTAATTCACTGAACTCTAACTAGTGCAAGTTTAGTTACAACTAGTACAACTGAGCTTAACTCACTTAACTGAGTTAAACTACTTTACAACTCACATAACTACACTTACAATTCTGTTACAACTCCAAATCACTCAGTTATAAATGAGATAATAGATTAATATTTATTGTCCAATTTATTTAAGGGAAAAATAAATTAGACACACATTTCTTGTTGACTTTTCAACATAATAAGCTTTCCATCCCCCAATAATCCTTTTCTCAATGCTATAATTCCAATTGAGCTTGTGGTGAATATCAATTTAGAGATATTTGTATGAAGTCACTTCCTCCAAGTTGTCGTTGTCATATACAAAGGTATCATAAGGGATCTTATTGAATTTAATAATCACGACCTTAGTCTTATCAGTATTAACAGACATTCCCATATTGGAGCAAAAATCCTTGAGTATTCTTACTTGGTTTTCAAGATCATGGGGACTCCTTGCCATAAGAATGATATCATTGGAATAAAGAAGAAGATTGATGACTATACCAGTAAGAGTAGGGCCGACACGACTTGTTTTTTCCAAGCAATCTTCTAACTTGTCAATGTATATGCCAAAAAGGGTAGGGGACAAGGGACAACCTTGTTTGACTCTGATATTGCAATTAATCTCTTTTGACAAGCCCTCAGTGTTTTTAAACTTAGAAATAACATTCTCATACATCCTTATTGTATCAGCCCTCAACTCGAGAGGCACTTTTATCTCTTCCAACCTATTCCAAAGGTTTTTCCTAGGAATCATGCCAAAAGCTTTTCTAAAGTCAACAAAACAACAAAAAATATTGGTTTTAGTATTGAAAAACTCCTCTGCAATGATCCTAAAGGTAACAAGATGGTTCACAATTGAATTATATCTCATAAACCCGACTTGGACTTTAACTCTTTTACCATGACTTTCTAGCCAAAGGCTAATCTTCTTTTCCAAAACAATTTCATAAAGCTTGGCCAAAATCGGGCTAATCATAATGGTCCTATAATTAGAGGGAATGTTTCTATCCCCATTTTTAAAAATAGGAACAATGAGGCTTTGCGTCCAGGGTTTAGGGAAGCCCTGCTTGATTGCTAAATTTAAGAGCTTGTGTATGTGAGGGATAAGGATTGGCCCTCCGATTTTAAAAATTTCAGCTTGGTAGCCTTCAATGTCCTTAGCTTTCCCATTTGCAAGCCACTTAACCTCGAACTCTATGCCATCTAAAGAAAAAACATCTTCCTTTGTAGGGATAATAGGAATGGTGTCCATGGCATTAGGGAACTCGTAAAGACTTTTAAGGTAGGAATTCCAGCCCCTTAAGGGAATCCTATTATTTTCTTTAGTATTGCGGTTTAGAATTTGGCTCCAGAACTTCTTAGGATCCAACTTATATAGTTGTGAAAGTTTCTCTTTCCTTTTATTGATATAGTGCATTTTTTTCCTTTTAATTAGGGCTTTGTACATATTGATCTTATGGAGTTTTAATGACTCATTAGAAGCATCCCTAATGGATTTCCTAGCAATTTTACATTCTTTATCATACCAAGCATTGGTCATTCTATTATTCTTTTTATAGGACACCTCGAAAGAGAACTTGTTAATAGAAGTGGAAAGGGTAGTTGTAAAATTATGATAGAGTTCTTCATTGTTTTCCTTATAAGTTAGGAGATTTAATTTACTATTTAAATCCTTTAAGAAAATGTCAACTTTACTTTTGTCCATTTTCTAATTATTGCCCATTTTCCTTCTTTCCTGGCTTCTTTTACCTTTTGAACTTCCCTCCTTAATTCAACTTGGTCTTCGTGAATGAGGTCTTCATTTATAAATATTCCTTACCCTTTTAAGTTCGGAGATTCACTAAGTATGCTATATTTATGGTCATTACAACTTACTTTGACACAGATCAATCTATCTTTGTGATCAATTATTTTTCCTAGCCTCTTTGCTTCTATGAGGTAAGTTGTATCAATTTGGGATTTATTATTTAATTCTTCTTTTACTATTGCTAGCGTATCCTCCTCTTGTTGTTATTTTATACCAAAAATTATGAGGTTCATGGATCTTTTGTTATGCTCATGGTCCAATTCGATTAGCTTATTGATTTCCTCTTTGATGGGTTTGATATCCAATTTTTTTTCCATATTACTAAGGGTCAAATTGTGGGTTAGTTTTTCTTCTAGCTCTTTAATTCTACCACTCAAGTTGTGATTTTATTCAACCCCTCATTGGGTTGATTGTTTATGTTTTTCCATTTCTTGAATCCTATCCTTCATTGTCTACAATTCACTCTTGAACCCTAAGAATATATCCTCTATTTGAGTTTGAATGGTATATTTAATTTTTTTATCAATGATTGGCTCTAGCTCTATTTTGAGTTTTACGTCTCTTTCTTCACTCCTTTTTTCTAATGATTCTAACTCTATTTGGATTTTGGCATCTCTCTCTTCTCTCTTTTTTTCTACTGATTCCATGTAATCGTAAAGGATCTCTTGGGGGATTTTGGGGGGCCTCCCCTTGCTAAGTTGAGTTTTTGGAATAGGTGGTGGAGTTCTCATATTGAAAAGAAGAAAAAAAAAATGTAACAATTATTATTTTGGATTGACTTTAAAAATGGAAAATAAATTTTTTTAATTGATAATAATGATATTAATTATTATCTCTCAAATCAAATTTTACTTGTGAAACTTAAAATAATAAATAAATAAAATATATTTAAATCTCTTTACATTAATAGATTACAAATATATTTTAAATTAAAATTGAATCAAAGTAAAAAGTGACTCACCTCATTTCACATGTCCAATTGCTCAACCAGTCGAAGAAGCCAAAAATAATTTCCAAAACCCGCAGAGAAGTTCCAGAGAAACTGAGAGAAACTACATAGATTATTCTAGGAAAAAAAGGTAAAAACCAAAGAAAAGTATTGCTCCCGTTCAAAACCGCAGATATATAATGTTAGAAATAAAATATCTCCTTCAAAACAACAGAGAAGTAGTATTACCATTCAAAACTGCAGATATATAATGTTAGAAATAAAATATCTCCTTCAAAACAACAGAGAAGTAGTATTACCGTTCAAAACCACAGATAAGTATTATTCCCGTTCAAAACTGCAGAGATATAATTTCAAACCCACAGAGAAGTATTATTCTCGTTATGTTTTTTTAACCTTTTTAAAGTATTTTTTCGCATAAATTTAGTTTTTTACTTCATTTTTCCTCATTTGCTCTCAGTTTGTATATATAATTTTAATTTTTTGGTTTTTTTGCTCTTTAGTTTTTTAATTTTTTCTTTATTTTTTTTTTAATATAAATTTGCTTTTAATTTTTATTAATTTCAATTGTTTTCTTTTTCTTTTGTATTGTATTTTTTCGTTAAATATTCAAAAATAGTGTTATTTAACTACACTTATTTTCTATGTATTGAAGTAAAGGTAAACAATGTGTTAAAAATGATGTTTTCCACTATATTTGAAAAGTATGGAACCATAAATTAATTAAGGAGACAATTATATGAAAATTCTTAATTTCAAAAAAGTAAATGGTAAAAAATATTTTTAAGATTGAAATAAGCATGGGAAAATGACTAAAAACACCGTTGAAAAAAAATTAGAAAATTTTGAAAATAGATGAAAAATAAACATTAAAAAAATGTGGAAACATTATAGATCGAAAAATTTAAAATATCAAAAAAACCACCTAAAAAGGGAGCGGAGTGGTACCTGTAGCACCATTTTTAAAAATGAGGTTAAAAATGTGACCCCCCAAAAAATGAGAACTCTATAGAGTTTTGGTTAAGTTGGTAACTATGTTCAAGTGAGGAAACTTTGGTGTGATAGTATGTTCTAGTAGTCAACAGCAATGCCAAAATCCAGTTTTGAAACAGATATATCTCAAATTTCAAAAGGCAACACTGCATGAATAGATAAATACAAAGGCTTGCTTTGACATTAACAACCTAGTGGAAAATTCAAACGCCATCGAACTAGAGATGCACGAGACATCTGAGTGGACAATATAATTGCCGAAATCCCCCTTGTACGTGTATGTTTTCATCTATAGCGAGTGGTTGTTTCGTATTTAATTGTACAATGAAATTTTAGAAGCGAATACATTGTTAACAAAGCATAGAGGAAACATGAAGGGTTGTTAATATAATTTTAAATGAAGCAATTGTCGACGATTTTTAGCAAATTTGGTTGATGCTTTAAATTGTTTTTGGTCAGGAATACTTATTAACTGGAAATTGCATCAGAAAAAACGTTGTCATATATGACATTATACTCTCAAATTTTGTCACGGGGCAACGTGCCATACACCTTTCCATCTTTAAGAAAAATATGTGGTCAATCTTGATTAGTTTATAGAACATATATCTGTGTTTTGAAACAGTGAGAGAAGGGAAGGTCTCTACATCAAAACAGAGAGGTTTCAAGATCGTACGAGCTCATATTGTAATAATTTAAAAATGACCTCAATCGTTCCAATCGCTCACCCAACAAGATAAAAAGATTTTCCATAAAGGAGGAGAAACTGTTAGAGAGAGGTATGCTTTGAGTACAACGAGGTTTTCTTATTTCATTTATCATTCATCCTCTATTATTTTCAGCAAGGATTTGATAAAGTTATTGGCAACATGTAATGTATTCATCCTCCATTCTTTTCAGCAAGAATTTGATGATGTTATTGGTAGTGGGGAGTGTCTTGCAGAGTGGAAGAAGGAGGTAAAGAAAGGTTGATTTTGGTTTGTGTCATTGAGGTAATCTATTTATTTTCTTAATTTTGTTGTGTTTTAAGTCTGATTTTTCAGTACTGATAAGTTTGCTCTTATGCAGATAGCTTCCTTGAGTTTCACCGGCATTGCTCTGTTAAAAATTCGATTATGTTTTCTTCTTTGTCTTTCTTTTGTGCTTGGTTGTTCACTGTATGATGTAACATACCATCTTGGATAGTTAAATACTAGAACTCTGGTCCAAGTCTACGCAGAGGCTTGAAAGCTTAAAAAAATCCAAGGAAATGTTTGGGAATTTCATTTAAAAATAAAGATTAAACTCTTTTGACTCTGAAAATACTTTCTTTTACTGTTCTAAGTTTCACTTTCTTCATTTTATTTTAATGCAAATTTCTAAAAATACAAAAATACAAACCATGTAAATTCATTCACTTTTGTAATTTTATGTAAATAGTTTAAAAAAAAAAAAAACTAAAATAGATATATTTTATTTTTTATTTAAGTATTGATTGGGCCGAGCCCAAATCAACCATCATTACAAGGAAAAAACTTCCCACTTATCCAAAATACAACATGTCCCTTTCTTACAAATCTAGGAGAAGAGGAAAACCCAGTCCTACGAGATGGGAATCCACAAGGGAGCTTCGTTGTTTTTGTTGATTGCTCCTAGAGGAAATAGACATCCCATGTTCGCCTTTGCATCTGCTTCCTTATTCGATCCATGTAGGATGTGGAAAAAGAGTGAGGAGGAGAAATCTTGCAACACATTCCGCAACCTTTGCAAAGTATTGTTAATTGCTGGATTGTTGAAGTGGTCGTTCGAGTTTAAAATCTTTATCAGAATTTTAGAGTCTCCAAAAACTTGTATTTCTTTATTGTCGTTTTCATGTGCTATCTGACAAGATTTTACTAGCACTAGAATTTCAGCCTGGTTATTAGATCTCTAGCCTAGTCCCCAACTGAAGTTATCTTTTTGAGATCCATCCGAGGAGTAAATCACTCTGCCTGCTCTTGCATTCCCTGGGTTTCCTTTGGAGGAGTCGTCGAAAAAAATCAAATCTTTTCCTTTCCTCCTCCACCATGATTGAAAAACTGAATCTGTTTCTCACAATCGCCATCCTAGAGTGATGGAGGGACGAACAATGGATTTTTTCTGTCCCGGAATGTGAAGGTTCCTATCCATTTGTTTTCTTCGAGGAGGAGTGTATTTTCGTTCTTGAAGGGGTGATTAGCCATTATTTCAAGGAGGAGAGATTTTTCTTCAGAAACCACCATTGGAGGGGAAGGCAAAGTGTTGTTGAAGATCTGATCATTTCTGGACAACCATAATTTCCAGCAAATGTATTTGGGGATCGCCTGCCAAATTATTTTCCAAATTGAACTGCTTTGAACCTCATGAGGATAGCACGCCTTCCAGGAGGAGAATAAGGTAACCACTGTAATATACTTTGGAATTGTGAAAATGAGACCTTGGAGGGAGATCTTCCATACTTATTGGGCAAATTGTTAGTCCACAAATAGGTGATCCATCATTTCAAGAGTGTTATAACACATGGAGCATCTATGAGGTCTGATAATGCCTCTTTTTACCAGGTTTTCTCCTGTCAACAATTTCATGTGCATTAAAACCTAGCAGAAGAAGTTTATTTTGGGAAGTCTAAGAGGATCCCATACCTACTTCCATAGGAATGTTGACTCAATTGACGCTTGGGGGGATTGAAGGGAGGTGAATCCCTGAGTTGCGGTGTAAAACCCAGACTTTCCCCAGCCCCATTGTTCGACAAGTGGATATGAACATGTGCTAAGCCTGTCAACGCAGCTAGGAGAATATTTTTTTGAGTTTGCAAATGATCTGGAGTTCCCAGGAAGACCCATGTCTGCCAACTCCCTAAAGCAACCCACGAGGAGATGTCTGCTAATTTGATGAATCCGTGCTGAGTAAGCCACTCATAGATCTCTTTTAATTCTTAAAAAACGTCTAGGGGTGGTTGGCCCATGATACTGTCTTGCGACATCATCATTTTCCCCCCATTCCCAGGGATGGGATACATGTGCTTTTGGAAGAAATCAAGCCCGTGATGACAGAGGTTCCATATCAGTGTGCCTTTGGGAGTGTTTTCTACGTGAAGTTTTCTCAAGAAATCCCCTTTGAGAAATTTTTTCCTTAGGATTTGGCTTACATGGTGTCTGTGGTTTGTGTAGAGTTTCCAAAGGATTTTTCCACCCAATGCAAGGTTTGCTAGCTGGAGATCTCTTACTTGTAATCCTCCTTCAAAAATTGGGCGTTTGACAATTTCCCAATTAACTAAATGATATTTATTTTGATTTCCTTTACCTCCTCTCCAGAGAAAGTATTGGATCAATTTTGAAACCTGAGTCGTGATCGCCTTTGGAGCCTGAAGGAAGTAAACTTGGTATATTGGCAAGGCAGACATGACCAATTTTATAAGGGTGAGTTTCCCAGCATTGGTAAGCCACTGACCACCCCAAGTTGTGATTTTGGATTTGATTTTTCTTATTACTTCTATCCGCAACGAATACTTATTGGAACCCAAAGTTAAAGGAAGCCCAAGATATTTTATTTTTTCCCAAGAAGCATAGCCTGAGAACCCCAGGTAATGGGAAATTCATTGTATAGTTTGATGGTCTACATTCCACCCATGCACTGCACTTTTCCTTTTATTGATGAGCACTCCAGAGATACTGTAAAATCTTTGAAGGATTTCGCTAAAGATCTTTGCAATATTTATGGAGCCTCAAGGCCCTCCATAAAGATTGCAAAGATCTTTGCAATCTTTGCAAAAAGGGAATGATTGATTGGATCAAGGCCCTTCATCAACCTAATACCTAGGAATTTCCCAACTTTCTTTTCAACAGTCATATTTTTGCTTAATGAATCTGCCATCAAGATGTACAGGAAGGGGGAAAGAGGGAAGCTTTGCCTTAATCCCCTCGAAGCTTAGAAATAATTATCCAGTCTTCCATTCACTAGTAGGGCTATCCAAGTCTTTCCAGTACAAGCTTTAATCAAGTTTAAAAAGTCAGGACAAAAACCAAAAGAGAGAAGGACTTTATAAAGGAAGGAGAGGTTTACCTGGTCAAATGCATTTTCCATGTCGAGCTTTATAAGAATCCCTTTCTCCTACCATTGATGACTGGAATGCATGGCTTCTTGCACCTAAATTACATTATCTAGAATATGTCTTCCTTTGAAAAATCCACCTTGCATGGGAGAAATGAGATTCCCTAATAGAGGCTTAATTATGTTTGCCAATATCTTGGACAAAAGTTTGTATGAAGCATTGCAGAGTGAGATAGGCTTGAATCTTTCAAAGGAACCCAGATTCACTTCTTCAGGGATTAAAGCTATGTTAGGGTCTTAACCCGCACATAGGTAGAACAATATATTTGGATGTAATAAACGTCAATATTAATAAGGCCTTGTAATAAAATAGAATAATTCGAATGTAAGAAGACCTAATAGAAGCTTCTGCTTCTAGAAGGATCTTCCTCTAGATGCTTCTTTTGATAGACATATTTAGTATAAATAAGAGTCGAGGGTATGAGAACCCTAGCTTGGATATTATTTTAATAGAGCTATACTCAACTGGAGGTTGCCCCCTAGAAGAGGCTCGTGAACATTGCTTTCAGAATCAAAGTGTTATTTTTGTTGTTATTCTTATATTATTTTAGTGCTATTATGGTGATTGTTCTGGTTGTATTGTTGTTATTCTGCCATTTCTAGCATTTTATTTTTGTTCTGCATACTTTTTATATATGGTATATTACAAGTGGTATCAAAGCACTTTCCTTGGCAGAAAGTGTGGGTTAATTTTTTTTTTTCCAGGGTAGAGATGTATTCTGGCGTCTTTAATCCATAGAGATCTATCATTATGCGCATAAACCCATGGTTGAAGGATTCATACACACAGGAAATACAAGTGGTACTTAAGTGCACATCTATTAGCCACCCTTGTAACCCCTGTTAGTACCCCTTTGAGTGGTAGCGCATCAGACAACACTTGTGTATGGATCGACCTAGATTACATGAAGCCCTCTTTAGATAAATTGATCAACCACCTGACTTCTATATTGCCACTGAGAAAAACACTCGGGAAGATACTCTCTAGTACTTGGGTATTCGGGTAGTACGACTGAGGGTACGGTCTATCCTCCTTAGTTACTGCCCTGAGATATTGGGCTGAGTACTACTGTTGGACCCCACACATATATCAAAGAGCTATAGTACAGGGCAAACCCTTGTCTGTAGAACCCTTGAATACCTAACCCTTGGGGGCAGAAACATAAACAAATTAAAACAGACAAGATCTATTATCGCGCAACTGTGTTCGGGTTGCTAGATCAATACACATTTCTTCGTAGTTAAGAATTTGAGCATTTCATCACTGCAATATTCTTTAGACCAGAGTATAACTCTGCAGGTGTAAAAAAGAAAAAAAAATCTGGAAGTTTTTTCACCATTATTTGAGACCTATTCCATTAGATTCATCTCTTCACCCTTATCACATTCATACATATCATTTTTCAGCAAAAGTTTTAACCCCACCCACCCCTTTTCGGTTCCCTCATCCTCATGGCCCATGCCCGTAGCCAAGACGTGGAAGCTCTCTTCAATACCTTGCAATCTAGTCTCACCGAGACCCAACAAGAAGTGAAACAACTCAATGCCAATGTTGCCACCATCAATACAACCATGCAGTCCTCAATGGAGGAAATCAAACAAGACCTGACCACCCATCTTGAATCTATCTTTTCGTCACTCTGCACCAATCTTCATATCCCTACTGATAACCCTTCCTCTAACTCACCTTCCCATACTGAAGGTGAACATTCTTCTCATTCCCATAACTTTTAGCACCATCACTTTCAACGTGACATACGCCTTCATCAAGTGGATGTGACCAAATTTGATGGCTCGGACCCCACTGGTTGGGTAACCCAAATGGAACATTATTTCTCTTTATATGACATTACAGATGACTTGGCCAAACTCCGATATGGTGTTCTCCATCTAGATCAAGAACATTGGCAATGGTGGCAATGGAGAAAAACTTCCCTTCAAGGGTATATTTCTTGGACACACTTTGTGGTAGAGATTTATGAACACTTTGACACTGACACCAACCATTTGGGTCATTTGACAAAGTTGAAACAATTAGGAACAGTGGAAGACTTTATAACTTCTTTTGAGTGCATGGCTTTTCGAACAAAGGGCATGTCTAATGCTTTTTTTCGAAAGTGTTTTATCAGTGGCCTCAAGGATGAGATTCGGGCCCATGTCCTCATGGCTCGGCCTCAGATTTGGGTGGAGGATACTAAAAGAGATAAAGAATCCCAACAGGTTGTATCTTCTCAAAACCGAAAACCCTCCTTTATCCCTCGCCATAAACCAGTAAATTCCACTACTCCCTCTGCTCCACTAAAGATCCAAAAATTGACCAGGGCTGAAATGGATGAACACCAACTCAAAGGCCTTTGTTATAATTGTGATGAAAAATATTTCCCAGACCACAAGTGTAAGGAACAAAAGTTTTTTATGGCCATCTCCGAGGATATTTCAGAAGAGGATGTTGAAACTCCCCTTATGTCTCAGTCACCTGAAACCACTGACATGACCCCTCCCTTAGACCCTCCCGAAGTAGAACCGGTCATTTCCCTCAATGCTCTCACTATATTCTCCGCTCCCCAAACCCTCAAGATCATTGGTTACATCAAGCATCAGAAGGTCATCATTCTGGTTGATAGTGGAATCACCCATAATTTTATTCATCGCAGCATTATCCAAGAAACTCATTGCTACATCCATGCCATCAATAATTTCCAAATCATGATCACCAATGGTGGTTCCATGAAATGTGGAGGGAGTTGTGAAAATGTGCATCTCCAAATTGGTGACTACCACCTAAAATCTCATATGTTTTCTATCGACATGGGTGATTGTGACATTGTGTTGGGTGCAGACTGGCTAAGGAATTTGGGTCCCATTCTTATGGATTTTAAGGACTTAACCATGCAATTCAACCAGGAGGGCCACCAATATAAGTTCCAAGGCATCATTGTTGGTTCAGCTGAGATCATTAGTTCCCATCGCATGGAAAAGCTACTCAAAAAGGGTCATTCTGGTGTTATTTCCCAACTCCATTCCATACAAGCAACAGAGACACCCTCAGTGTCACAAGACCTCCAATCCATCCTTTCTAAACATCAATTGGTATTTTCCACTCCCCAAGGACTCCCTCCTTCCCATGGTGTTCATGATCATTCCATTCCCCTTGTACCTGGAATCCTTCCTCCCAATATCTGTCTATATCATCACCCCTTTTCGCAAAAAAATGAAATTTAGAAAATGGTCCAAGAACTCCTTACTGTAAGCGTTATCTGCCCTAATACGAGCCCCTAATCTTTTCCTGTGGTCATGGTATTGAAGAAAGAAGGTTCTTAGAGAATGTGTCCTAACTTATTTGCCCTCAAAAAACTTACCATTAAAGACAAATTTCCCATTCCTGTCATTGATGACCTCTTTGATGAATTGAGTGGCGCCCAATTCTTTACTAAACTTGATCTTTGTTCGGGCTACCACCAGATACGTATGAAATAGGTAGACATTCCCAAGACTGCCTTTAGAACTCATGAGGGCCACTATGAGTTTTTGGTCATGCCCTTTGGCTTGTGTAATGCCCCATCCACCTTCCAAAGCCTCATGAATCACGTATTACGTCCTTTTCTCCGCCATTTTGTCTTAGTTTTCTTTGATGATATCCTCATCTATAGAAAAACTTGGACAGACCATCTTGCTCATGTGGATCGATTTCTCCATCTACTCTCTCAGCACCAAATTTTCCTAAAACAGTCTAAATGTGCTTTTGGCACCTTCGAAGTAGAATACTTTGGTCATCTGGTTGGAAAGGATGGCGTCAGGGTGGATCATAAAAATATTGAAGCTATGCAAGACTGGCCTCACCCAAAGACTCTCAAGAGATTGCATGGATTTTTGGGCTTAACAGGGTATTGTCGCAAGTTTGTTAAGAATTATGGAAAGATTGCAACACCTCTCACTGCTCTCCTAAAAAAGAACTCTTTCACTTGGACTCCAGCCATTGTTGAAGCCTTTCAAACCTTGAATATGGCAATCTGCACCACTCCAGTCCTAGCCCTTCCTAATTTCACAAATACGTTTGTATTGGAATGTGATGCCTTAGGGAAAGGAATTGGTGTTTTCCTTATGCAAGAGGGTTGACCGTTGGCCTTTACCAGCAAGCAACTATTTGAAATAAATCTGGGCAAATCAATATATGAAAAGGAAATGTTGGCTATTTTCCATGCCATTGATCTGTGGTGCCCTTATCTATTGGGGCAATGTTTCCAAATTAAGACAGACCATCAAAGCCTCAAGTATTTTCTGGAACAACGCATTTCCTCCCCGGAGCAACAAAAATGGGTGACTAAGCTCTTTGGATATGATTATGCAATCATTTACAAGAAAGGTAAAGACAATGTGGTTGCAGATGCACTTTCCTGAAAATATGAAGATGAAGGATCCCTTTTTTCTCTTTCCTTCATTATACCAGATTGGCTCCAAGTCGTTCACCAGGAATGGCTACAAGATCCCAAAAGTTTGCATATGATCCAACAATTGCAGTCCAATGCTCTAGCTCCCCCAGGGTAATCTTGGCTCCATGATGAGATTTGATACAAATGTCATTTGTATTTAAGTAAACAATCAAAGCTTAAATCTACGGTACTTTCTGAGCTTCATGCTACACCCACATCGGGGCACTCCGGGTTCACCAAAACCTATGACAGGGCCAAACACTCTTTTTTATGGGATGGTATGAAACAGGACATTCATAATTTTGTCGCTGAATGTGATGTGTGTTAACACAACAAGGGAGAAACAGTCAAATCTCTGGGCACACTACAACTGCTTCCGATTCCACCTACTATTTGGAAGGATATCTCTATGGATTTTATTACTGGCTTACCCAAATCGGGAAATAAATAAGTCATCATGGTGTTTTTTGATCGCATTTCCAAGTATGCTCATTTTTGTGCTCTTCAACACCCATTTACAACATCCACGGTGGCTCAAATTTTCATGGATCGGGTCTTCAAGCTTTATGGCATGCCGCACTCTATTGTTTCTAATCATCGTGACCCAACTTTTACAAGCAATTTTTGGCAAGAATTGTTCAAGCTACAAGGCATCCAATTTCATCTCAGCTCATCTTATCATCCCTAGACTGATGGTCAAACAGAAGTTGTCAACAAGTTTTTGGAAACATATTTGAGGTGTTTTTCCTCAGAAAACCAAAATCAGTGGGCTCAATGGTTACCCCTAGCTAAATGGTGGTACAACACTTCATACCATATAACTACACACATGACTCCTTTTGAAGCAGTATATGGAAAGAATCCACCTTCAGTTCTCTCACACTTACTTGGTGTCTCAAAGGTCCAAGAAGTTGACTAAAAACCTACAGTTCGAGAGGCTATTCTCCGTACCCTCAAAGAGAATTTGGTCATGGCACAAAATTGCATGAGGCAATAAGCAAACCAAGGTCACTCTGAACATCAGTTTGCAGAAGGGGATCAGGTGTTTCTTTGATTGCAACCTTACAAGCAAACTTCCCTCAAGGTTGAGCATTGTCAGAAGCTAGCGCCCAAACTTTATGGTCCTTATACCATTCTCAAGCGTGTGGGACAAGTATCCTATCAGCTAGCTTTTCCCAGTCATTCGAAGCTACATCCTATTTTTCATGTTTCATGATTAAAGAAGGTGATTGGAACTAAGTGCCAAATTCAAACCAACCTTCCCGAGTTAGCTGAAGAAGGATCCATTTGGCTACAACCACAAGTATTTTTGGACAAGTGTGAGCGTCGCTTATGTCAGAGAACCATCAAGGAAGTATTAGTCCAGTTGAAAGATACAACTCCAGCAGATGCCACTTGGTAACCAACTACCATTCTGCAGCAATTTCCACATCTCAAGCCTTGAGGACAAGGTTGTTTTTAAGTGCAAGGACATGTTAGGGTCCTAACCCACACATAGGTAGAACAATATATTCGGATGTAATAAAGATCAATATTAATAAGGCCTTGCAATAAAATAGAATAAGTCGAATGTAAGAAGACCTAATAGAAGCTTCCACTTCTAGAAGGACCTTCCTCTAGATGCTTCTTTTGATAGACATATTTAATATAAATAGGAGTCGAGGGTATGAGAACCCTAGCTTAGATATTATTGTAATAGATCTCTACTCAACTGGAGGTTTCCCCCTCGAAGAGGCCCGTGAACATTTCTTTTAGAATCAAAGTGCTATTTCTGTTGTTATTCTTATATCATTTCAGTGCTATTGTGGTGATTGTTATGGTTATATTGTTGTTATTCTGCCATTTCTAGCATTTTATTTTTGTTCTGCATATTGTTTATATCTGGTATATTACAAGCTAGGAAAGTGGAGTTTGTGCTACCTCCCACTTTGGATATTTGTTGGAAATCTTTAATCATTTTCAGCAAATCAGTCTTGATTATTTCCCAGCATGCTCTATAAAAATGGATTGAGAAACCATCTAGACCTGGAGCTTTGTTAGGCTCCATGGACCAGATGACATTGCATATTTCTTCTTCAGTAAAGGATTTGTGAGGAATGAGTTATCTTCGCTTCTTACAAGAGAGGGGATGTGTGAGAGGAAGTCATAGGTATCCTCCTCACAACTGACACCATATTCCTTGTAAAGGTTCTGAAAGTGAGTTTCTTTTGCTACTTTGAGCTGATCAAAACCTTTGTGAATCGACCCATCTTCAGAGGAAATTTCAGAAATGTGATTTCTGGAAACGCGGGCTCTGAACTTCTGATGGAAGAAGGAGGTGTTTCTATCTCCAGCTTTTAGCCACAAGCTGTGAGACTTAAGCCTCTAGTACTCTTCTTCTTGGCGGAAGACACGAAAGGTTTTGCTTTGAGCAACTTGTTCTTTCTCTAATTCTAAGTTGGTGATGTCTTTGATCTCCATTTCCAATTACAAATCTGATAACTACTGAACAGTCTCTCATTTGAGACTAGAGGGGGTATTAATGGGATGTTTGACCCAGGATTTCAAAGCATGTTTTGTTTCCTTTAATCTCTACTCCCACACAAATATTGGAGACCCTGAAACTAGAGAGGACCAGAATGTTTGGATAGTTTCCAAGAACCCCTCCTTATCTATCCAAAGAGGGCTGAAACGGAATGGAATTGGGTCCAAGTTTTCTTCCTCTCCCAAATGCAAGAGGATGGGTTTGTGATTGGAAGTTATTTTTGGAAGAATATTGGTAGAGATCAACCTCCTTTCCTATAGGAACGAGCTCTAGACTAAGAACATATCCATGCGAGTTGAGATAGGATCATCGCTAACTCTGTTATTTGTCCAGGTGTAGAGTCCTTTCGAAGGCTTGAAGTCAAGGAAGTCCCACTAGGGATGTATTTGTTCCCTGTTGTTAGCGCCAATTCTCCCAAGGTGGTGTTTCCCTCTGATTTTAGGCCCTTGGTGTAAATGTGTAGAAATGGGGTTTAAAAACCCATCAAATGCATTTTATTCAAAGGCTGCAGTCATGAGAGTCGAGCACAACACACAGAAGAAGTCCATTTTGAGCTTAAAATCAAGCGAGCGGGCATTTTGTTTTCAATGGCAAGGATCCACAGATGAAGTAGATCGACAGTCATCAAGTAAGCTTGATTCGCGGAATTGCACGAGGTTTATCACATGGGCTCATCTCTTATGTCCAAAGTCGCAAAATGAATAGTCGTTTCGTCATTTCGTCTACTGGGACTTCAAAAGACAAGGGGTCGCTTCTCCACTGCATTTCGAAAGCCCGAAACGTGAAAAGAGAAAATCCATTTTGACATTTCGGCTACTGGGACTTCAAAAGACAAGGGGTCTCTCCTCCACTGCATCGGGAATCCCCGAAACCCAAAATGCGAAATGAAAAAGCCCCCCAGGAGTCGTTTCAGCATTTCGGCTACCGGGACTTCAAAAGATAGGGGTCTCTCCTCCACAAGATCGGGAATCGTCGAAACCTAATATGTGAAATGAAAAATCCCCCCAGGAGTCGTTTCAACATTTTGGCTACCGGGACTTCAAAAGACAAGGGGTCGCTTCTCCACTGCATTTCGAAACCCCAAAACGCGAAAAGCGAAAATCCGTTTCGGTATTTCGGCTACCGGGAATTTGAAAGACAAGGGGTCACTCCCCCATTGCATTGGGAATCGCTAAAACTCGAAATGAAAAATGTAAAATCCCCCCAGGAGCCGTTTTGGCATTCCGGCTACTGAGACTTTGTAAGACAGGGGGTCACTCCTCCACTGCATTGGGAATAACCAAAATCCAAAACACGAAATGTAAAATCCCCATAGGAGCCATTTTGGAATTCCAACTACCGGTACTTTGAAAGACAAGGGGTCAATCGACTGCATCGGGAATCGCTGAAACCCAAAATGTGAAATAAAAAAGGCTCCTTGAAGACAATTGCATGGCCTTGTGGTTACATTGAGAGTGAAACCCAAAGAAATGAAGGTTGGCCTCCAAGATTTGGAAAACTGACACATGGTCACTCTCTATGTATTCAGTCTCGACCACCCTCCATGGAAGAAGAAGTTAATGAATATTGAGCAAGTGTTTGATACCTCAGCTCAATCCATAAATGGAAGGCATGGGAAGGGTCAGAAGCAGTCATTTCGTGGTACTCTGATGAATAGTTTTCCTGCAGAAGTCGTGTCATCCGAAGCAGTGTCAAACAAGAAGTTGTGTGTACAGTCTGAAGGAAGATCATGTGCACGTAAAGCCTTAAATGAGGTAGCTCAGCTACCCTTCTGGGGCCAAGGAGGTGAATTTCTCTGAGTATATATACTCATTTTTTGTATTTTTGTAAGTATGGATGGTAGAGCAGAGCTCTTGACTATAATGTTTTAATGAAGCACTGGTTTTCCTGGCTATGTATCTATATATGAAATTTCCTTGTTTAATGTAAGGCAACTCTCTTTTTCATCTTGTTTCGATATCATACTAAAAGGGTTCATGATTGATTGATTCATATGAATCGTCGTGACTGTGTTATGATAAAGGATTTATTATAACGTTGTTATGTTCTTTTAGTGTTTCTGCTTTTGAATATAAGAAGCTCTTGTGTTCAAATTTTTCTTCTACAGGCTATTGGAAGCTCGATGCCTACAATGGCCCTTCGCATTTCCTCACAGAAGTCTTCCTCCTACTCACCCTTATTACAACTTACTCTCTAAATTTGAACCAAGACCTCATCTGCTTGTGCATGCCTGGCCTAGTTTCTGAGTTAGAACAATATTGTTCTGAGTTTACTTCCATTCATCACCCTTTATTAACAAATAGTGACATAAATTGATGGGCCTTAGGCTTACTCCTGCTGCAATCTAGGAGTGACTTCTGACGCCAACACCTACCACTGTTGCCACCTCTCTTTTCTTTTGGTTCGAAAACTAAGTTTATATCTCTAGCTAGAATTATGTTCATTGGGGAGAATATATCTAAAAAGTATTCTAAAGATTGCCAACAATATTTCTTCTCGGAATAAAGGACATGAACATAAAGATTAAAGAGTGAGAGGGTAATATTTCTTGAAGAATGTCAAAGTTTGGTGAAAATCTAGTGTTGAGTCTCAAAAGAGATTTATAGATGAAACATGTCCTACATCCACAGAGTTGCAAGACTGCATAAGGATCCCCTTGAGATAACTGTTGGATTACTGAGAGGGGGGGTGAATCAGTAATAGAGCAATTTAACCATATAATCCAAGTGTTATATCAATGAAGAATTATTATCCAATAACTGCAGAGTAAATAAGCAATGAACAAATGAACAATCATACACATACACAGTACACCAGTGTTTTAC
>JASDQU010736383.1:126270-137429 GCA_032191745.1 Picea mariana | reverse complement strand
GGCAAGGATGACATCATGGTGGATCCTATAAATATTGAATCTATTCAAGACTGGCCTCACCAAAAGACTCTCAAAATCTTGCATGGATTTCTGGGCTTGACAGGTTATTACCGCAAGTTTGTTAAGAATCATGGAAACATTTTAGCACCTCCCACTTCTCTCCTAAAAAAGAACTCTTTCACTTGGACCCTAGCCACTGCTCAAGCTTTTCAAACCTTGAAGATGGCCATGTGCAACACTCCAATCTTGGCCCTTCCTGATTTCACAAAGACCTTTGTTTTGGAATGTGATGCTTCAGGGAAAGAAATTGGTGTTGTCCTTATGCAAGAGGGTTAGCCTTTGGCCTTTACCAGCAAGAAACTATCTGAAATAAATCTAGGCAAATCAATCTATGAAAAGGAAATGTTGGCTATTTTTCATGTCATTGATTTGTGGCACACTTATCTATTGGGGAAATGCTTCCAAACTAAGACAGACTATCAAAGACTCAAGTATTTTCTGGAACAATGCATTTCCTCCTTGGAGCAACAAAAATGGGTGACTAAGCTCTTTGGATATGATTATGAGATTATTTACAATAAAGGCAAATACAATGTGGTTGCGGATGCACTTTCTCAAAAATATGAAGACGAAGGATCCCTTTTTTCTCTTTCATTCATTGTACTAGATTGGCTCTAAGTCATTCACCAGGAATGGCTACAAGATCCCAAAAGTTCGCATCTGATCCAAAAATTGCAGTCCAATGCTCCATCTTCCCCAAGGTACTCTTGGCTCCATGATGATCTTTGATACAAAGACCGTTTGTATTTAAGTAAACAATCAAAGATTAAATCCACAGTACTTTCTAAGATTCATGCTACACCCACATCGGGGCACTCAGGGTTCACCAAAACCTATGATAGGGTCAAACGTTCTTTTTTTTAGGATGGTATGAAATAGGAAATTCATAATTTTGTCACTAAATTTGATGTGTGTCAACACAACAAGGGAGAAATAGTCAAATCTCCAGGAACACTACAACATCTTTCGATTCCACCTGCTATTTGGAGGGATATCTCTATGGATTTTATTACAGGCTTACCCAAATCGGGAAATAAATCAGTCATCATTGTGGTTGTTGATTTCCTTTCCAAATATGGTCATTTTTGCACTCTTCAACACCCATTTACAACATCCACAATGGCTCAAATTTTCATGGATCAGGTCTTCAAGCTTCATGGCATGCCACACTCTATTGTTTATAATTGCGACCCAACTTTCACAAGGAATTTTTAGCAAGAACTATTCAAGATACAAGGTACCCAATTGCATCTCAGCACAACTTATCATCCCCAGACTGATGGTCAAACAGAATTTGTCAACAAGTGTTTGGAAACATATTTTAGGTGTTTTGCCTCGGAAAAGAAAAATTAGTGGGCTCAATGGTTACCCCTAGTTGAATGGTGGCACAACACTTCATACCATACAGCTACATGCCTGACTCCTTTTGAAGCGGTATATGAACAGAAGCCACCTTCATTTGTCTCATACCTACCTAGTGTCTCAAAGGTCCAAGTGGTTGACCAAACACTTATTGTTCGAGAGGCTATTCTCCGTACCCTCAAAGAGAATTTGGTCATGGCATAGAATCACATGAAGAAACAAGCATATCAAGGTCTCTCTGAATGTCAATTTGCAGAAGGGGATCGGGTGTTTCTTCAATTGCAACCTTACAAGAAAAATTCCCTCAAGGTTGAGCATTGTCAGAAGCTAGCGTCAAAATTTTATGGTCCTTATATCATTCTCAAGCATGTGGGACAAGTGGCCTATTAGTTAGCTTTGCCCAGTCATTTGAATCTACATCCTATTTTCATGTTTCATGCTTAAAGAAGGTGATTGGAACTAAGTGCCAAATTTAAACCAACCTTCCTGAGTTAGCTGAAGAAGGATCCATTTGGCTACAACCACAAGCATTTTTGGACTAGCGTGAGCATCGCTTGCGTCAGAGAACCATCAAGGAGGTATTATTCCAGTGGAAAGATACAACTTCAGCAAACGCCACTTGGGAACCAACTACCATTCTGTATCAATTTCCACATCTCAAGCCTTGAGGGCAAGGTTGTTTTTAAGGGGGAAGACATGTTAAGGTCCTAACCCGCACATAGGTAGAACAATATATTCAGATGTAATAAAGGACAATATTAATAAAGCATTCCAATAAAATAGAATAAGTCGAATGTAAGAAGACCTAATAGAATCTTTCACTTCTAGAAGGATCTTTCTCTAGATGCTTCTTTTGATAGACATATTTAGTATAAATAGGAGTCGAGGGTATGAGAACCCTAGCTTGAATATTATTGTAATAGAGCTCTACTCAACTGGAGGTTTCCCCCTCGAAGAGGCCTGTGAACATTGCTTTCAGAATCAAAGTGTTATTTCTGTTGTTATTCTTATATCATTTCAGTGCTATTGTGGTGATTGTTCTGGTTATATTGTTGTTATTATGCCATTTATAGCATTTAATTTTTGTTCTTCATACTTTTTATATCTAGTATATTACAAACATGACGTTCCCTTTAGGATGCACTAGGTGCTCCAAGGGTGCCACTCGCCCCATTTTGTTTCCCTTGCGTGACGTTCCCTTCAGGACGCACTACGTGATCCAAGAATTCCACTTGCCTCTTTATTTTTTCTTACGCGACGTGTCCTTCAGGATGCACTACATGCTCCAAGGGTGCCACTCTCCTCTTGACTGACTTGGTAGACATCAAAAACCCCTGGATTCAATACTCTTCCAGGTGATCTTGTGGGAGACTAAGGGCCTCTAAGGAATAAGGGCCCTGCCTTATTGCGCACCCCTTAGAATCATCATGAGAGACTGTCGCAGTCTTCCCTCATGGCATCGTGGGTCTTCTAGAACTAGGTAGTCATTAACCTACAGTTTGAGCCATGGTGGGAGTGCTAGTAGGCTATGGAAGTGCTTTTGTCCACACCTCTCCCTCAACGTCTCTGGTAGTCATGCGTGACCCCTCTACTCCACATGTGAGTCCGGTAGGCAAGCTATCCTCAGCCTGCATCATCAACGAATCATGTCAGAAATAATATCCTTAATCATATCATCTAATCAGATGCACAAATGTCATATATATATAAAAATCAAACCCAAATAGTCCACTCCCTGACTCAATTTGGATTCCAAGGGCCCCATCGATGCCTCTGCATCCTTGAGGTCCAAATCATGCACACTCAGGAGAAGCGAGTCAATAGAACTTGTCTAAGTCAATGTAGAAAAATAACATATAATCACATCCATAATGCCTAATAATAATAATCAACGGTCAATGGTATAATAATCTGGATTACTTGCAAGCAAGTTTCCTCAATAATAAGTTCGCTCAGTGTGCGCAAGAGAAGGATGTTACATACACCCCCTCTTGGTCTAAACTCCGTCCTGAGGTTTCATAGTACATGAGTGTCGAAAAAAAAATGTGTATCAAGGTATCATAAGTCTCTCTATCCAACAAAAATGGAAACTGCTGGCACATATCATATGCATCCTCCAAGGTCGCTAAGTCGGACTATAAATGTCCCACTAGACCTTGAAATCATATTCTGTTTGACGTCGTAGCTATCGAATGTGATGATCCAAGATGTAGATCGGCTCAGCCATTAGCACACCCTCATCCGACACTTGCAAGGTGCTTAAGTCAAACATGTGTAGGATCACTAATCATAATGTCTCAAACAGATATGTGAAAGACATTGTGCATATGCCTCAAGAATCGGGAAAGGCTAGTCAAGAGCCTCTCTATTCCATAATCTCGTAGGATCCCATGAACCTAGGATATAGTTTAGCTCCTTTTTCCAAACTTGATCAAACGCTTAAGCGGTTTCAACCGCGAATATACTCGATCGCCACATCGTAACTACGGTTGACACAAAGCGCGCTATCATAACTCTTCTGCGTATCCTGCGCTTCCTTGATCCTTTGTCTTATAGTTTTCATTTAATCTTCCAATTCTTGGATCACTTCTGGTCCTACCTGAACCCTATCTTCAAGCCGATCCCAACTCAAAGGTGCCCACACAGTCACCCACAAGAAACTAAAAAGGCACCATCTTAGTGGCACTTTGGTAATTGTTGTTATAAGTGAATTCTACCAGTGGAAAAAATTATTTCCAATGATTCTGTTGGTCCATCACGTACATGCACAACATGTATCTCAAGGTCTAGTTCATTCGTTTGGTCTGCCTGTCAGTCTCCGGGTGATACATAGTGATAAAGTTAAGTCGAGTTCCCAAGGCCTCTTACAAACTAGTCCAAAATCGTCCAGTAAACACCGATCCTTGATCGGATATAATTCTCTTAGGTATGCCATGCAACCTCACAATCTCACTAATGGAAACTCTAGCTATGTCAGATGCCTAATACGTCGTGTGCACAAGAATAAAAGGATCACTCTTCATCAGAGTGTTGACTACCACAAAAAATCAAGTCGTGGCTATAGTAATCTTGCTGAATGTCTATTTTCAGCCTTTACCTATTGACATTCTAGACATTGAGCCACATAGTTAACTATGTCATCCTTCATTCCCTTCTAGAAGAATAAGGGCTTAAGGTCCGCCCTCATCTTCATGACCCCTGGGTGATCCATTTGCACTACTCTGTGAGCCTCTCTTAGGATCAAAATCATCAACTCATCATTCGGTGGTACGTAAATCCAATTTTTAAAACTCAATAATCCATCGTCGCAAACGTAAATCCTTCAAATCTCAGTACCATCATTGTGTTTTGTCCAATAAAATCCTTGACCTCTTTGTACTAGTCATCGTTGTGCTATAAAGTTAGAATATTTCCACATAGATTCGTCTGAAGAGGCAACACCGAAAGGATGCATGGTCTTTGACTCAATGCATCTGCCACGCAATTCACAGTTCCCTTTATGTAAGTAATCTCAAAGTCGTACTCGCTAAGCAATTTTGACCAATGCCATTGTCACGCATTCAGGTTGCTTTGTGTAAATATGTGTTGTAGTCCATAGTGGTCTGTCTTTAATTTGAATTTTCATCCAACAAGGTAGTGTCTCCAAAACTTCAAGGCATATACCATGCCTAACAACTCCAGTTTGTGTGTCGCATAGTTTTCCTCATACCTTCTCAGCTTCCTTGAGATGTAAGAAATCACTCGACCTTCTTGCATCAATACTCCGCCTAAGCCTTCCTTGGATGTGTTAGTGCATACCAAGAAGTCTGCGTCCTTGTCAGGGACCTTTAGCATCGGTGTTGTTGTCAATAGCTCCTTGAGCCTTTGAAATGCCTCTGCGCATTTCTCAGTTCAAACAAACTTCTTGTTCTTCTTTTGTAACTCTGTAATCAAGTTTGCTATCTTCGAAAATACCTCAATGAACTGTTGATAGTATCCTGCTAAACCCATGGAGCCACGCACTTCCGGGACATTCGTCGGTGCAGGCCATTCCATAATATCCTTGACTTTTGCTAGATCCACGACGATACCTTCGCCAGAGATGACATGCCCTAAGTAGTGAATCCTCGATTGATAAAATGATTATTTGGACAACTCCCATACATTCATGCTCTCGCAGACATTCTAGTACCAAGAACAAGTTCTCATCAAGATCCTCCATCGTCCTAGAGTAAATCAAATATTGTCCATGAATACTCGAACGAACTTGTCCAAGTACTCACAGAACACCTCGTTCATCAAATGCATAAATACCCTTGGGGTGTTTGTCAGTCCAAATGGTAAAACAGTAAACTCATAATGTCCAAACCTCATTTTTAAGCAGTCTTAGGGATGCCATCCTCCTTGATTTGTAACTGGTGATACCTTGATCGCAAATCGATCTTTGAAAATACCATCACACCCTTCATCTTATCGAACAAAACATCACTCCTTGGCAGCAGATACTGATTCTTGATCGTCGCCTTGTTCAATTGATGGTAGTTAGTGCAAAGTCTCCATGACCCATCTTTATTTCATATGAAAATAACAGGCACACCCCATGGTGACACACTCGAACGTATAAGTCCCACGTCCAGCAACTCCTTTAGTTGCATTCTCAACTCCTGTAATTATGGGGTCGACATACGATAAGGAGTTCTCGCTAATGGTTCAGTCCTTGGTTTTAGGTCTAAGGTAAAATCCAATTTCCTCTCCAGCGACATCCCAGGTAAATCCTCTGGAAAATCATTTGCAAACTCTCTCACCATCGGTAGGTGTTATAGACCTTCTGCTACTCCTTTTTCATTTAACTCAAGGATCGCATAAGGATTACATCTCTTGCACAAGCTCTTTCGTAACTACAAGGAAGAGATAAACCTTAGGGAAACTCCCTGGTTCCATCCTGCAATCACGCATATTTGTCCCTCATCATCAACCAAGCTCAACCATATCATCTTACAGTTGAGTATCACCTCATGATATTCCAACCAGTTCATACCGATCATGACGTCATAAGATCCTAATATCGTGACATACATGTTGGCCTTGGTGACAAACTCTCCTAGGTTAAGGGTACAGCTCGTAACCCTTCCTCCAACCTTTTGTTTCACTCCCGAAGCCATCTCTACCAAGATAAACTCTTCCTAATCGACTACCTTTGCCTTAATCCTTTTAGCGCTTCACCAGAAATGAAACTCTCGGTAGCACCAGAATCTATTAAAATACTAAGGTTTTGGTCAACAACGGTACCTGACATCTCGAGCACATTTGACTGGTGCTCTACCTAGCGGTTATTCACCACTGCATGAATCCGATGGGCCTTGACCAAAACTCCCATGGTAGTGGGTCCGACTGATCCAAATATCCGGTCCTCTCCACTGGGTAGTCATGCTCGTAACGTGGCTCCTCACATTCCAACACACCTTTTTTGATCCAGTATTCCTGGTACCCGAAGTAGAAGATGGATTATAATAGTGAGGCCAACATGAACTTGTTGACCTTAAGTTTCATGATAAAAAGGTGTGGAGCATACCGAAGAAGCTCCAAATGGGCCTCATACTCGGGCACTGTATGGTCGCCCTGTCGCAAGGCGTTGAACTCATTGAGGCTCAATGAATTCCTTTGATAGGTACCTCTCTCGGAACCATTCCTCGAACAGTTCCCATGACACCTCTTCGACAACCATGCTGAAAAGTGGTAGGAGCGTCTTCCACCATAGAACAATGCTCCCCTTCAATTGAAAGTTCATCATTCAAACCTTCATGTTAGAGGTATAGTCGTGAAGTGAAGAAACCTCACCATACTCTCCAACCACGCCTCGACGGCTACACTAGCCAGGGCACCAAAGAACTCGAGAAATTTTGACCTTCTCTAGTTTTCAATGAAAACTAATGGTACTAATTGGGCGCATTGTGGACCCTCAGGGGTATAGGCACCCCGGCCTCATCTCAGTACTAAAGGTGAGTCAATGCCTCTGACCATCTCTGGAAGGACCCTGGTCAGATGATCATCATCCCTTACAACAATCGAATCCAGCCCAAGGGCTTGTTCCTCCCCCATGGGGTTAGATTCCCAGGGTGCGGGAACTTCAAGAGGTGTCGCACCTGCTTCCACGACACCACATCCCAATCTATATGGAATCGTCTAATCGAGATCACTGCCTGTATATGTTAAGGTTTTAATTAGCGCTAGGTTAAAAATAAAAGGTTTAATGCAGTGGAAAGCCTAGCGATCCACAGTCACAGGGTTGAACCTGGTCTGATACCATATGTAACGACCTCATCGTTACGACTACCTGTGATGCAACACGAACAAAATTTAATTTTTTTTGCAAGAAGAAAACAACGACTACAGTCGAAAAATGCAACCTGACTACGAACACCCAGACGCAGATCAGGCAACGGACAACCACGACTCAGCCCACTAGCACATCATGGAACTGGACGAAACATGTGATAATCTGAGATATATATAAATGACTACCCACCCGACACAAGCAGGACAACGCCTATGAGATAAAGGGCGACATCAACCAACCTGACACAATGGCTTGACGACCAATAACTGGAAACCTCTACGGCGTGTGAAACCAAACACGTTAAGGCGTTAAAAACCAAGTTCCAACATCAATTACAATGAACAACACCGACATTGAGAAGAATCGACTCTGGCCAAGTTATCATTCGCATAATTCCCTCATGTGCATGATGATTCCTTCATCAAGAATCATGTCGTCACCAGGTGATGAGCCTGACAGTCACCCAGGTGCAACCTAACACATCGAGACCATTAACGCAAGAAACATTCAACGCGCTAGCAGATCACATTGATTGTCAACTCATGACAACTAACCCAAGCACCTAAATGCCACATCAACCATATGCAAGGGAGGTTGAATACTACGACATTCATACAAGACATTAAAAAAATATTTATTATCCAACGATTAGATCAAAGTCACTATTTCCAATTAAAATATCAGATAAGTACTTTCCTAAGGAAGAATTCGCTAACTTTAAACTGGTACTAGTATGAACCATGTCTTTTAAATAATAAACGCAAGTCTTCTTAAACTGAAACCAAATATCATTGTCCCCTAAACAAAAGATTCGTTATTTAGGAAATCTAATCGCATTCCTTAACTGAAACCAATATAATCAAATCACTACTTATACCATCCTGTCTATGATATAATGTGATAAATCCGCCATCTATCGCTATCCTTTAAACTGAACCAATGTAATAATTTTTCTACTTGGCCGAAAAAAATATAATGCTTTTTTGTCATCATATAGCGTTGTCGTGCACAAATACAATTGTTGTCATCATACATCATGGTCTATAAATTGTTTATAACATTTACTGACAACAATTAAACTAGCTGGCTTTATATATAAATCATTGTCTATTATATGTAGATAATGTCGTGTGAATCCAAATGATGGTAAGCATGGCATTATACTATGGTTATAAAGATGTGTACAACATGATGATGTTGTCTAGAAAATTGATAAATCTTTCTCAAAAATTGAGAGCGTTGAAGTAGTTGTCTTCAGATAAGTCATTGTGTAAGATAAAAACACTAGGTGAACGTTGGGTGGTAAAAACATGAAGTAAAATTATGTTGTCTGTATACCTTGGTGGGTGTGAAATCAACTTGTTGTAAAAACTCACAGTCAAAATTATATTAAAAAAAACGCTGACATTCACTCGGTATTAACACTAAGAAAATCACAATCGAGATCTAGGAATTAACACAAAATACATTGGCATACCCTGCATACGGTGCTTACGGTAATTCATTGTCATTACCATGAGGTAATTATTGAGAATCATGGCCAAGCCGTCCATATCGCTGGATAAGAATTGGTAATTAGCTGTGTAAATCGCTTAAAAGAAAGGCTACAGGAATTGGATGGGAAAGGACTATACACCAACAATCACACAGCAATGGTGAAGTGAGATGCTCAGAAAATCGCAAGCCATAAAGGGGCAGTTATGCCATTAATTTCGTGAGCAGGATGTGGGCATTCTATGCCATTAAATTCATGTGCTACAACTAGAGATTTTCACCATCAAACTCATGTTGCACTGTCCAAGCAGTAGATAGAATCGCTATCAAGTGAATTCGTTGCATTAATGTAAATAATTTTCCGAGTCAGTAATATATGTAAATTCGCATAGTTAAAGGTGTTTTACAAGGAGGTAAAACATTGTCAACGAATTGTTGCCCAACGAAGTAGATTCCACGAAATAGAAATAGTTATCCGAAAAATGGCTATTGATAAAATCGAAATAGATGCCCAACGAAACATCAATTGAGGGAAACAAAACATATATCAAACAAAATAGCTGCTAGGCATACTCGTTGTGGCAAGGGCCTCAAAAATCATAAGGCAAATTCATTGTCAATAAAAAAAAAAAAAAAAAACACNTGTCATCGAGTTGAAAAAAAAGCAGAGATTAATTTCTATCTACACAACCATTTCTGTCCATTATTTCTCACTATCAACTACATCAATATCGCCTTCCATAAATGGATCCGTGACTAACTATTACTCAGTCACCAAACGCGTCCATAATACAAGTAAAATTGAAATCAATACACAAGTGTAAACTCCACCATGGCTCGGGTAAGGACGCCACCATCACACAGTAAAAACGTAGAGTGAAAAAAATGTTGAGATTAAAAGGGTGATTCGATGGGTGAAGTAAATAACCAAAAACATAGAGGCTAAATAAATACCAAAACACAGAGGTGAATAATAAAGACGCAATCATTCTCCTTTTTAAAAACTCAGTCAATAATGCTGGGTGAATTCACTGTCAACAAATACGCAATCGCAGACACTGTAAATACGCAAACGCAACACAAATAAGCAGTGATAGTCATACAAAAGGAAAAATGCAAAATGAAACATTCAACATTTAATCAATCAAGGCAGAGAAAAAGAATTGTGGGAGGGATGTAGGGATAAGCACATAGATAATCATCAAAACACAGAGACACTCAGCACAAGAAGGTGCAAGGATTAATCATCAACCAGGAACAATCAATAGGGGTAGACAGACGGGCAACACATCCTTCGCTCAACATTCATGCACAGAAAAACTAGGTGATAGGATCTATAGGTCTATTAACACCGAAGTGACGACCGTCGATCTGGCTCCTGGCCGACTGCTCAGGCATGGAATGATGAGCTAGGGATGATGGCAAAGTAAAAGCGCAACTCATCACTAAATCACTAAAACTATAAGATGGTCACAACATGCAAGGTTTGAAGGCCAAGGGAATCAATCAACAACGAGCTTCAGGCTATGGGGGAGATTCAGTTATCAATTAAAATGCTAGCTCTATCATTTTCTCTACCCAATTAAAATACATAACTAAAAGCGTAAAGTATATTAATAGCCTACCCTGCAGAAATAAAGGAAGTGTACCATAGCCCAAGTTGTCTGCTCTGAGTTGTTGTCCCGTGTGCTTCGTGCAGCTCCCGCTTGTCGACCGATGAGACTTCACCGGTACCTCCCAGCCCATGCTAGGGGTACTCTTCTTCCCCTTAGCCCCCTGAGCTACAAAGGGTCCACATTGATGCAGAATCATCTCAAGCGAGCCAGCACGGAGGCCAAAGACAGCTGGAAAAACACCCAGTGCAATTTTTGATAATGTTTTAGAATCTTAAATGAGATAATTAAGAAGGAGCGAACTTGTAAAATTT
>JASDQU010736383.1:85560-106093 GCA_032191745.1 Picea mariana | reverse complement strand
ATCTTGGTCAGATAGCCCCAGGGTAGAGTAAATTCTTAACCCAACAGTCTAATCTGGGTTAATTGTCATAGGAAGCTAGGGTAGAGTATAGGCTAGTTGCTTTATTGCTTCATTTTAATAAAACCAGCTTGATGTAAATGTTTCACCATGTTTCAGATGCTTAAAAGATCGTTTGCTCAAGCCCCATGGTGGTTTCTACTTGAAAAACCTTGGAAAAACCCATAAAATGAATTTATCCTAAGTTTTTCCCCAACGCATGTGTTTTCTGCTCCCCACTTATGCTCCTTGCACATATCAATGGTCCTGATCGTGGTGCCCAGATCTACGGTGGACAGATCTTTCCGGACCCCCCCGACCGTTCTACCTTTAATGGAGGAAGGGGGGGAGGGGTCCAGAATCGATGATAAGACCCACACGCATCTGGAAAACTCAGGATCAAGCGCGCAAATCTACGGTCATCGTTGGATTTCGGACCCCCCCGTCCATTCTTCCTTTAATGGAGGGGGGGGGTCTGGAATGTGTCATAAACATAGTGCATAGATCTGCGGCTCAGAAGAAGGCATGCAGATCAATGACCCAAGATGTATTTCGGACACCCCTGACTGATCTGCCTTTAATAGAGGGGGGGGGGGTGTCCAGAATGGTATCTTTCCTCTGGCAGGCCCCTCTTTATACATGGCAATGATATAATGGCCCCGAGTCCCATCATCTCCTACTATCTGACCTACCATCGTCATCTCTGGATGTCACCATCCACCTTTCCCGAAATAGTCACATCCCATAACTGTTGTCAGTCCTTCCCCCTCATTCGTTCGTGGCAATCCCCCTCACTATGACCTTTTCCTCCAATCGATAGCTGCCACATCAACTATCTGTATTTTCTCAGTCACCGTCACCTGCCATCTCACATCCCAAATGATTCGTTGGCCATTTATTACTGGATAACCTATCCGTTATCTAGTTGACCTGTCTCCCACGCCCAACAAACACCCATTTACTCAAAACTACCTTCATTCCCCCTTTTCTCACCATTTACCACTCATCGCACCAGAGAGTTTTTTACACCGTTTACTCCTCTGTTACAGTCAGTTGCCCTCATCCACAGTTAGTCGCCCCCTCTAACGTTGTTTTTCTTGCAGGTACTATTGCAGAAATGGTGCCAAAGTCCAAACAAGTGGAAGGAGAGGAGAATCTGTTTCTCCCGCCTCCTGTTGACCTTGAAAGGATCCCACTGGTCGACAAAGACTGTTTAATTGCAGATACAAAGTGTGATTTTGATTTTGAAAACCTTCAGTCGTGGCTTAAGGAAGTCTTTCTGGACTAGAGTGATGAAATCGGACTCTGGGAGTCCAATTTACCCCTTTACCTCTTCCCACAAATTCACCATTTTCCAGAGTTCGAACTCAAGTGCCAAGCCCACTATGTTCCCGAGCAAAGAGTCGTCATCTCCTCATCCTGAGAGATCCTTTTCCTCATTACGCCCGAATCCATCGACCAGATGATGCAAATCCCCCGAGCCGACTCTGCATCTTCCTTCAACCTGGAAATTCTTACAGAATTATACCAGAAAATGACCTTCCCCCAAAGAGCTCAGATATTCGAGCTTTTCCTTCCCCCATCCACTCAATTTCCCTCCACAAATCCTCCTTATCCTTCTTCCATGTTCTTGACTAAAGGAAACCATATCATCTTTTCCCTTTGTGCTTTGTTAGGATACTATTCTAATCAGTGTATAGATGAACCCATTTTGGGTTTTCTATCCATCTTCTCTACCAATGAAAAGCCCACCACCCAGTTTGATTTCAGCACGTTCCCGGCGAACAATATTCACGAACAGTTTGTGAATTTCTCCACGGAAAGCATGTTCTGATACTCTTCGATACTAGCATACTTGTTCGTCTTCTTCTAGGCGGACAAATTTGGCTTTTCCATGTAGAAGATGGATGAAGATGATAGACTTCAGGCAGTGACAACATGGACCTTCCTGCTCAAGCACAATTCCACAGAGTTCAGTTTCAAGGAGTTCATTGATCAATTCTACCACCCTGTGGTAAGTATGCTAGGTGGTAGGCCCGAGCCTCGGATAAATGATGAAGTTCAGAGGATCTTGCATCTCTCGGATAACACAAAGATGGGGGAATGGTATTTGTACCAAGATTACACCGAGATCAGAGTATACGGGTGTGAGTTGGCACCGTATAAGCTACCCAAGTATCTGCCTGTCAGAATTTTTTCTTTGGAATATATAAGGCAGATAATCAATTTCGATGATATCCATTTTGTGTCATTGAAGAAAAAGCAGCAGCTTAGAATCAAGGGGCAGATTGGCTCCTTCATCTGCAACAATCGTGGTGCTGGGGAAGAAGAAGATAGGATGCTGAGAGAAATGAAGTTCTTCATGAGCTTCCCATGGCATTACGATCCATGTGGGATTATCTCCGAGATGAGGATAAAAAATAAGAACATCCCATATGTCCATGAAGCTAGGCATGAAGTGGAAAAATTTGCAAACCAGACAATGTGGGAGCCTAACACATTGGTCGAAGTAGAACAGCAGGATCCCCCAGCCACTATATCACAAACGACCACACCACAGGTCCCAAAAGAGAAAAGGTCGAGGCAAGATTTATCTCCGCCTGTCACTGAGGTATTGTCCGAAGAATTCCAGCTGCATACCAAGAGGCCTAAGACTTTTGCAGTTCCTGGCCCGACCAGGGAAAAAGAAGCCCCGTCTACTACAGTGACCAAAGTTGGTATTCCACCCTTCGGTTCAAGCCTCCATAAGGTCATAACCTCAGCATTGCCGAAAAAATCTACATATTCTCCAGTGACCACCCAGCTGGGCAAGGTGGGACTGAAGCTGAGTATCTTCGAAAAGTATGAGCTGATCAAGAAAAGGAACCAGACCCTGACCAACAGTACCTGCGCCCAGTTCTGGAAGCAGATGTCGACTTCACAACATAGGTTGCTATCGACATTTGACACCGAGAAGGGAAGAATGCATATGGCATTCCTCTAGGCATAGGTACCAGATCCAAAGGTGATCACTGACTATAAAAGGGCCACCTTCGAATTCCAGACGAAGGACGTGCATCCGGTCGATCAGATGGATCTGCACAAGAAGATAGGGGAAATGGTCTTTTACACACTGGCGCATGCTTCCACTACTGCATCCAAACTGCAAGTGTCCCTAAACAATGTTCAAACACAACTGAAGTTGGAGAAGATATCGTCCTTTGCCAAGGACAATAGGATCAAGACTTTGGAGGAACTGGTCCTCAAGATCGGTTACGATCCTTCGAACGTGAAAGCAGCTGAGGAGATAATCAAGAGGAAGAATGCTGACATAGCCTCCTTGAGGAAACAATTGAAGCTCCCACCCACAGAGGATTTGCAAGTGAAGGAGATAGTAGAGAAAAAAGGAGAGAAAGATGAAATTCTCAAGTTTCTCATGGAGCAGAATGCACAGCTTAAAGAAATGGAAGCTGAGATGGAAAATCTATTAAAAGAGAAAGAGAAACTGAAGCCAATGGAAGTCATTCCATTGAGTGCTATTCCACTTTCAGGAGTGAGCACAGCATCAGTGACAGAAGTCCCATCCGCGACTCCATTGACATCGGAGAAGACAACCGACTTGGCTAAGTCTATGGAAAAGATGAAACTGCAGGATACAGAGATCAGCAGGCTTAAAAAGGAGATTGAGAACCTTCAGGAACTCAAATATTCCTTTCATACTAGCCTCTCCAAGGAAAATCAGGTGAGAGAGCAGCTCAAACAGGAGCTACAGCAGCTCCGAAAGCAAACAGTGGAAGGAAAGACTTTGGCCGAGGTTAAAGAAAGTGCATGGAAAGACATCACCAAGTCCATGAATGAGATATGGCCCATGATACAGATAATGTTTGAGTAGAATGAATTGGTGCAGAGAAGCAAGCAGGCCATTGAGAAGATCAGATCATAATTGGGAGAGATGCCGACACAAGCAAATGAGATCATCAAGTTCCTTAATTCTAAGACCAGGGAAGAACTGGAAGAGCTGAAAATTGAAGACCGAACAGAGACCATCCTTGAGGTCAAAAGAGTTTTTACCAAGAGAGGATTAATGCTTCAGCTGGAAGAAAAGGTTCAAGCCATGGACCTAGGGGTACAAAGATTCTTTAGTAAGATTGAGGCTCTCCAGAAGAAAGGTCTTCCTATTCTGAAGTTAATCAATGGTAAATTGATGACACTCCCAGACTACAAGAAGAGATTGGCCAATGTTGCTAAGGACAGATCAAAGTTTGCAGGCATTCAAGGGAGCATCACTGGAAAGGTGTTTCTAGATGCTCTTCAGTGGGACATCAGTATCCAACATGAGCTTCAATACATCTTCCTCACCAAGCCTACCTTCGCCAAGTACACAGAAATGGACAAAGTGTATCGAAGGCTACTCAAAGTCAACATGCCCAGTCATCTCCGATGGGAGGAACTCTGTGATCTGATCGAGTAGCAGATGAGCTATCCCAGTCCATTCATTCGTCCAGTCAAATGAGGTCATGCAGAGGCTTCATCAACGGTCCACCTAGAAATCAGCATGCAGTTACACCATGTCATCAAGTAGTTCCTAGATTTAGGAAATTTGTTAAGTTAGTTAGGTTAAAAATATATTTAGCACGTCCTGATCATTAATGACAGGATCGTTTGTAATTTGAGTTATAAATACTTCATCTTTTGAAGTATTTAGGGTTGTTGATCTTCACACCATGACGCTATCAGACTGTAATATTTTTTAAGAGATCTCCCATTAATACAAAGAGGCACTTTTACAGGATTCTTGTGTGTATTCACTGGTGATGTTTTTCTCTCTAAGTTGAATGTTATTCTCTCTTTGTTATCACACTTTTTTCTAAATCTAATGTTTAAGAGTAATGAATGTTGCAGGATTTATCTCGTATACCCTGTTTTTGACTCGAAATATTTTAGTGTTTTATCTTCTGGTGTTTTCAATAAAGAAATTCTTAACTGCTTCTTTGTTGAAATTATCTTTCTCATCTTTTCTGCTATTCATCATTTATGCTACTAAAGAATCCAGTGATTATATTATCTCTCCCTGTGAAAGTTTTCCTTTGCGTTTCTGGTTCGGATTTCATATTTTGTTAAAAACACAAACCCCATAGCCCAATGGATGTGTAGACTGTCTCAACCAATTAGAAAAACACTACAACAACAAAACTGACCTATTTGTTTACCTAGCCTAATATTTAAGATTTGAAACATAACTAAATCATATAGAGAGATCCCTCTCTGAAGTTGGAAGGGCTAGATCCCAGCTTCAAAAGCGGTTGGATAAAGTTACCTTAGTAGATTTCTTCTGTTGTTAACCTCTAGGAAATTTACCAAGTGCTAACATATCTGAGAAGATATTAGATCTTAGAGTTAATTGTTAATTTGGGATATATGGAGAGCTATTCTCTATCTTGATTTTTGTGTGTGACTTTATTTGTAATGTTTAAACCTATTAATATTTATTGTGAATTATATTAGTTTAGTTAGCTTTAATGAATGTGATTAAGGGATAACTAATGGATTATTCTCATTGTGTTGATATTTTGAAACTTTGGGTAGTCATTCTCCATAATAAAGTACAAGAACATCCATCTCTATCATTATATAAGCCCTGAGAAGAAATTGAAGACCCATGAAGAAAAGTTGGCCCCACCAGTAAAAGATATAAAACAATAACTAAATTTGAAGACCCAAAATAAGAAGTCGGCCCCAGAAGGGCGCCTAGATCAGTATAAATACAGGACTGGATCATTTCATTTGGTTAGTCAGACAACTCTCCTTCTGCAGTGCGCATAAGGTAGTTCTCATCTGTAGTTGTGGTAATTTCTCTATATCTTGGTGAGTGCACCACACTTTGGGAAGGAACTAGACTTGGAGAAGCTCTTGCTTGGTGTTATCTTGGCTATTCTAGTGATATACTATCTCTTGGAGATTCTAGCCTTGGGGAGGATATTCTCTGTATGATATTTTTATCTGGTGATGGTGATGTATTGGTAATATCTTGGATTGAATTCTTCTATAAGAAAGGTTGCTAGTTTTTCTCCCAAGGTTGGGTTTTCCAGGATAAACTTTTGTGTTCTTGTGTCTACTGTGCATGGTTAATATTTCTAGATCTTGTTATTTCTGTTGCATTGTTATAGTTGAGATTTCCAGTGTATATTTATTATATGAAAATTATGGTGTGAAAGTGAATCTTGTTTGTAATCATAAGGTAATAACTATCAATATTTGAGAATAAAAAAATCAATGCATTTCACCCCCACTAAATATTTAATAATATGCATGTTGATAACATGGTAACTATCATATATGCATCAAGTGATACCTCCTTCCTCTTAGAAGGTTGAATATTCTAGTGCACTAGATGACATTAGGAATATGTTGGACACCTTTTGTGGACCCCATGTCTTTCATAGAGCCAAAAACCTTGACCAAGCATTGGTGCTTGTTTGTGGTGGGGATCCATATTATAAGCCTTTTAGTTTCACATGATATACCACCACCCTTTACAATCTTACAATTGGTTATTTCTTCATGATAATCTTTATAGATTAGGGATTCTAAGGGAAGAAGAGTACCCTTTGGATATCGTATGCTGGAATTTTTTAGGGATAAAATTTGTTAGCAAGGTGGAAGATTGGAACAAAAACTTGGAGAGAAAATATTGTAGAAGGAACTTAGAATCAAAGACAGATTCATCAATCTTAACTAGAGGTATTTGTTTCTAGTATTCATAAGTCTATTATTTCAATTTATTTCATGCACATAAATGTTCTATAAGAACATTCGTTTCTAGCTACGAAGATATATTTCATTCTACATTGAAATTTTTAATCCCTTAAGTAGGAGTTGTTTCATTTCCCATGTTAGGGTGTTCTCATACACATTAAGTGGCTAAGAATATGGTAGTTTCAATTACTAAATTCTATTTAAAATTTATTTTAAACATTTCATGTGCATAGAGGTGACCATGAATTGTAGTGGCCATAGGTGTGAGAACTTGTGGGTTACCTTAAGGAATGTTGTGAGCAACTGCTATTGTTAAGTCCAAGGCACATGGAAAATTCATATAGGTGTCCACATGCACAATTTTTTGGGTAAATAGTTTTATTGCTCTAATTTTTTTTTAAAGTTCTACATTTAAATGTGTAAGAATAAGGTGTGAAAGTATAGATTTGTAAATATAATTCTTATTTTCAATATCGCTTCTGGATGGAATACTTTTATTCTTGATATTTATAAAGAAGAAACCTCTTAAAGATTCTAAAATTGCAAATGAGTTGACAACTACACTTTTATATTAGTGTAGTGGGTTGGAATATCCTTGATCACATAATTATTATGAGTATGGATGAAATGCATGCATTAGAAAGTTAATGGAAATAAATTCTTCATCTATAAGTCATTTTATTTATTTTGCATGCCATGTGTTTGAATAAATTCATCAATCGAAATGTAATAATAAGAAAATATGTATAATAGTGATCTGTTACTTGAAAGGTTTAGGATGTATGAAGCGCTCATATATAAAAGAGTATTAAGGGGTGTGTTTTTTTTCTCCATTCAATTAAAATTAACACAATTGAGAACTTACAAAACTTTGTGTAAAATGGTGACACATTACTTCAAACAATCCTAGAACTTCTCTTAGGAAAAATTGTTCCATTTAGTGGGATCAACCCCATAGACAAGCACTTAGTATTTCTATACAATTCCCTATGATAGTAAATTCAAATGAGGATGGTTCACTAGTTGACTCCAAATCAGTCACAATGTGTTTCAAATATTTTTCTCTATTAATCCTAATATTGTTAGGTTGTCTATTCCAGGGTAACCTTAAGTGATACCAATACAAGGATAAATATCCTTGGAGTTTATGTGACCAATATCGATTGACAAAAATACCATAGGCCTTAGGGATTTCTACAACAACAATGTCGAATTAGCAATTAATAACTCAACCATTAGTTCCCCAGTGGTGATTTCTTCCCTGAATTTATCTAAAAAATAATTTTGGAACTTAGTCTAATTGGCTATGGATCTGACATGCAGATTAAAATACCAAGTGGAGTCTAATTTCTCAAAGGTGTAAGGGAAAATATGGAAGAACACGTCTTCATACTAGACATTCATCAACCTAATAGTGAGAGTAAACTTCTTAATATGATCTTCAAGAGACCTATATGTTTTTGGATCGTAGTTTTGAAGTAATGTTTTTGGATGATTAGGTAATTTGTGTAGTGGAGCAGGTAATGCCAAAGAATCTCTATCCAACCAGGGTTGATTTTTATTGTTGTTATTATGTTCCATGTTATTAAGTTCTTGGTTTAAAGACTCTAATTATGGTTCTGATTATTTCTCTTTAGGTTCTGAGTAGCCTCGATTACCAGAATATTTACTTGTTGGAGGAATTGTTATAGGGATAACAAGGGTATTGGGTATTAGGCCAAAGGTTTGATCAATTTCTCGCAAGGATACTTTCACTAGGTCTTCAACTATATGTACTAAAGTATGTTTTGATGTAGACACTATGGGTCTTACAATACTTCTTATCAGAGGAAGAAATGGGGCTATGGGTAATGCCCCAATGTTTCTAGCATATACTTAGTGATTCACTTTAATACATTTACTTCCTCGTGAGATACTATGTATGAAATTTCAGGATGGTATCTAGAAATCTCCTCAACCTAAGGTGAAGTATTTTTAGGGGGTATATATTTATGTCTTGTATTTTCTATATGTGGGTTGTTTATATGGATTTCCATGCATAAAACTGTCCTTCTAGAACCAAGTCTATTGATGGAGATGGATTCCCAATGCTCAATAGTAGGGATTAAACCCAAGGATGAGGCTTGATTAGACCAATTCTTTGTTCAAGTTCCTTTTGTACAACTTCATCAACTTGTTTCCTATGTAATATTCTTCTATCTTTTCTAAAGCTCCTATTCTTGAGCTACTATGTTCTTCTCTTCTTCTATAGTTTGATGTTCAATCTCTATCTTTAGTCAAATTTATTCTTCTCTTATAGATTCTTCTTCCTCTCTCTTAGTTTTCACATTCTCTGTTACAACTGCAACCCTCTGCATCATAACCTGTATATTGGTTTCTAGAGAGAGGGTTTTGAATATCTTTTTTTCAAAATGTAAGCCCAACTTTGGGCATTTTCAATAAATAACTCTTCATCCCATTTTTCATGGGTGTAAGGATAATTAAGAAAAACCTGCTTAGCATGCTTAAGCACCATACTTTTGGGGTCATTCCTTTAGTACCTACTGTTAGAACCTAGAGCTGCAAGCTTAAAATGTTAAACTTTGTGCCAAAAATAGGCGTGCTACCAGAAGTAGGAAATTCTTGTAGCATAATCATAAATGTGATCTTGTCAACCTCTTCACCATTTTTGTATAAATTCCCCATAACCTCTAAGTTTTTCTTTTCTTATGTCCAAATTGCGCCAACCTCGTCAAGCCTTTCATCTTCTCAAAAATTTTAATCTGTTAAAACTTCATAAAATGTCACTATCCTTCATTGTCCAATCTAGGGTCTAGTTTGTGATCTTTTCAAATTCATTTGAAAATGTGAAGCCGTCTTGGCCACTCTAATTGTTTAGAGGTCTTGGTTATAAAATGTATGATTTTGCAAAATTATGGGTTTGTGGTCACTAGATATTCATGTACTCACTCAAAGGATATGCTTGGTAATGGTCTCTTCCTCACTCTTGCATATATTCCTTGAAGAAATTTCATACAGTATTTCATGATCATTGTAGAAGATATTTTCCAACTGAATGTCTTTTTGAGCACTGTTGTGAAGAGTTTGCATCGTATATTCAGAATTCTATAACTAATGAAAAGGAATTAAATATTAATGAAGTAGAGGATGACTCATTTTCTATTGAATCCTTTTATAGTCGTGTTATATAGATGGAAATTTTTTAGCATTGTATTAATATTGAAGTTGAGGGTAGTCATACTCTAGATACATTTGACATCACATCATATGTTTCTAATACTCATGACTATGATGAATTTGATGCTCAAAAATTTATTGGAGATCTCCCTGTTTTTTATGAGTAGTGATGACTTGATAATGTTTGGAACAAATAATATAATTTTCAGGTTGAATTTTGTTCCATTCTTATTTTGTATACCAGCTCTAGAAAGATTAGAATCGTCGAAAACATGATTTATGTACTGTTGTGTCATCAACGGGGGCCTACGCAACAAAGAAATGAATTTTAGAGTGTACAGATATTGTTGTTGAAGATTATTCTCATATAACAAATGATGTGATGGAAGCTATTATGGCCAAAAAAACTATAGTTGTTTATGACTAGCTTCAAGCTATGGTGGGGAAAACATCTTTACCTACAGATATTATGAGTTGCTTGATATTTCTTCCTACCATGACACTAAAATGAGGGAAAGTATCTATACAAGTCAATATAGTCGATCCTTATTTCTAGAGACCATATCCACATTCCTAGGTTCACATCGATGTCAATTTTGAAACCCAAAGATATCGATGGTTGTTAGCACTAATATTTTCATGATCAAATTTTGGTCTTAAAAATTCATATTTTTCTTATACAAAGAAAATAAGGTCTTCTTAGCATATTTTTTTCCATCTTAAGGTCATATGAGGGGGTTTGGATCCATGTTTTGGCTTAAAAGGTTCTAATTATAAGACTATTTTGATCCATCCTACCTATGTAAAGATTCCAATTGTTAATAAATTCAATGGTTGGTGTGTATCTCTCATCTTTGTTTATCACTTCTATTTCCTCATCTTGAACATATCATTATTGTTATATTCTCATATGACTGTATGTTGTGCTGAAAAGGTTTCTCTATTTTGTATAGTGCAATATTTTCCACATGTGTGTTTGAGTCTTTTAAATCTTGTTCAGAAAAGGTTTATGAGTGTAGGTTTATTCTTCTACTGGTCAAGTATATTAAAGAATAGATTCTCTTTGATGATTTCCAGTTTTGTTTAATTAATTCTCCTTAATCATATATAATACTCTATTTTTACTCCAACTGAGGTTTTGTTTACCTGATCTGCTACACATAGGGAATTGGTTATAATAGATCATTCATCAAGATACATTGAGATCAAGCATGTGATCCCTCCACCTCTCTAAAATTGTTTTATTTAAAACATTTTGAAAGAAGGTGTGCTAGGCTTAACTCAACAACAATATTGAGTTGACTTCTAGTGCTAACATATTTTCGTGTCGTTTCTGGGGACGAAATTGAAGTAATCTTCCTTGGGAGAAAGGCAACGAAGAGATCTATTGTTTGATGGTGAACAAAAAATAGACACATGGTTTTGACTTCATATTTCACCCAATGACTCCATGAAGGATGATTCCATAGTTGATTCCATTGATCCAGAAATTCAAAATCCATGGAATCTATACTAGTTGCAATGTTTGCATTCTATGATTTTTCTCATGTACCTAGATTTTCAAATCTTGTACCTGATAGAGAAGCATGGGAACACTTCCTTTCGAGGTTTAAGGGAAATGAATATGACCATCCTGCCGAGCACCTTTTTTATTTTCATGAGTACATGCATAAGATGAGTATTTATCATGAAGATGTTCTTATCAAAATGTTCAGTAACTCCTTGGAAGGGAAATCCCGTGAGTTGTGTAAATCCCTCCCTGCTGCTAGTATTGCTTCATTGAGTGATTTTTATGTTGCATTTTACTCTAATTACAAAGCAATGTATTCAACTGAGATTTTATTTGAAAATTGTTGTGAAGTGTTTAAATCAAGTCTTCATTGGGAAGATCGTGCTTGTAATACTAAACATGAAATGGAAATTGATGGTCATGTTGCTAATTATGATCAGATTCAAGCGGACACATTTTTTTCTTCCTTACCTATTACTGAAGATGAATATTTTATTGATCATACTCATGTCCTTGGTTGTAATCAAGATAATGATTTTCATGAAATATTTCAAGGAGCATATGAGGCACATTATTTTAGTAATGAATCATCCTTTACGCAGGAGAAGAATTATCCTCTTAACCAGTTGAAAGTATGTCATGTTCTTCAGGATCCAATGGCAGCCTGGATGGATTTTTCATTTCCACAGATCCCAAATGTTGCAAGTTTTGGCATCTCATCTATTTGCAACTGTGAGTACATGTTTTTTGTGGAATTTTTGTTGTTCATGACACACTCTCTTCATGTCCTCTTACTCAGTTGCAAACAAGGATTACATTTCATCATTCAGATGATTTAATGTCTTCATTTGAAAGATGATTACACTGATAAAGCAACAATTCAATTGATTGGAGTAGGAGTGTGCATAAATAAGTTTGCAATGCAAGTATTTGATTTTCAGTTTGAGTACAACATTCAATTTATATTTGGTTTGCAACAATATGTTTTGGTTTCATAATAAGTTGCATACGTTTGGAATGAGATGAATGAATCCATAGACCAATGGATGAAGGCATGAGTCTTCTTGTTCTTGGCAGCTCGCAGGGAGCATGCCATCCCTCGTGGATCCCATGTTAGTACTAATATTTTCATGATCAAATTTTGGTCTTAAAAATTCATATTTTTATTATATAAAGATAATAAGGTATTATTAGCATAAATTTGTCCGTATTAAGGTCATATTAGGGGGGTTGGATCCTTGTTTTGGCTTAAAAGGTTCTAATTATCAGACTATTTTGATCCATCCTACCTATGTAAAGATTCTAGATGTTAATAAAGTATATGGTTGGTGTGTATCTTTCATCTTTGTTTATCACTTTTATGTACTCATCTTGAACATATCATTATTGTTATATGCTCATATGATTATATGTATGTGTTGAGAAGGTTTCTCTATTTTTTACAGTGCAATATTTTCCACATGTGTGTTTGAGTCTTTTAAATCTTGTTCAGAAAATATTTCTAGTGTAGGTTTATTCTTCTGTTGGTCAAGTATATTAAAGAACATATGATCTTTGATGATTGTTAGTTTTGTTTCATTAATTCTCCTTAATCATATATAATACTCTCTTTTTACTCCAACTGAGGTTTTGTTTACCTGATATGTTGCACATGGGGAAGTGGTTCTAACAACTCATTCATAAAGATACATTGAGATCAAGAGTGTGATCCCTCCACCTCTCTAAAACTATTTTCTTTAAAAAATTTTGAAACAAGGTGTTCTAGGATTAACTCAACAACAGTCTTGAGTTGAATTCTACCACTAACAATGGAAACCAGTAGTTATAAAGGATTTGGTGGTAGAAAATTTGAGGCAGGGTGCCTGGTAGCAGAGAGTCAACAATAAAAAAACATTCCATATTTGAGGGATTCAAGAAGCCTGTTTGTTCCAAAACATTCTCAGTTTCAACACCTGTCAGCTTATACCACCCGCTTGGAATCAAAAGCATGGATTGAATATTAGTTTTGGTCTAATTATTTGAATGAAAATAGGATCTAGAATATATTTTGGATCTTATATTTATGTTGTAACTAATTTCCAGGTTTGACCCTTAGAGAGATTATCAATGGATTTTGGATCTGAAATTTGATGTAATGAATATATATATATATATATTGTAAAATACATAATTTATAGAGGGAATGGAGGGAGGTCTGAAAGAGAGACTTTGGGGCATAGGTTTTTACATTCTTTATTTTTAAACATGAGGGAATTTTTTCTTGATATATTTCAACATCAGAGCTATAGGAAAATATGGTTTATTAGTCTTATCCTATAATGTGTTTCTTCTATTTAAAAAATAATTGATGCTCTACATATTTCCTATACATTAATGCATTGGTGTGCTTTCTCTATTTATTTCAAGTTCATTTAGATATCTAGCATCCCTTCTCAGAAAAAAATTTTGTTTATGGACATTCTTCTTATTGATTATGCAAGTCTAATCTGATAGTTAAGCATGTATTTTCCATAATTGTTTTATTTATTTTTCTATATACATAAGCTTCCCTACCTAATAAATGATTTGATTGCCTTTGATCAATGATATATGTCAAGAGACTCCATTCCCAACGGTCTTGATTTCCAATCTTAAATTTATTTCAATCTTCTGCTCAATATATTTATCAACCCTATCCTTCCCATCCACAAACCTTAAACCAAACAAACCATTGCAATATCTAAGATGTGTTAGGCATGCCCTCTCAACAGTCAGAGAGAATTTTCTAGCGCTAACACCTACCAGGTTCAAATATGTATTATACACGACTTAAACCGTCCTAGATGGCCTATGGAGTATCCTTAACGAAGTAGTATCCAAGATGAAAGCCACATGGGGTAAAAACTCTCTTTTTGTCTTTGATCAAGGAAGCATTGAACCCCTAAAGAATGGTTTGGTAACAAATTTCCCTTAAGTCAAAATTCTTAGGGATATATGAAGATAATAGGTGAGGGGAGACATTTTCTTATAAAATTCTAATTTATGTGTATTTTTCTTCAATATACCAATTCCCAATATGCGACAAGATTATATTGTTTAATTTGATAATCTACGATGTTGTTGGTGAAAGATGATGAAATAAGTTGAGCCAAGAATAGGTCACATATCATAGAGTGTGACTTACTATATTTTTTATCCCATAGCATGTTGAAGTATACATGAACATGTGGTTATGGCATATTCTAGCTAAAATTCATCTCACAGAAGACATTCATGGAACACATAACATCTAACAAATAATAAGCCATGTAAAATGAGGGAAATTTACCTAGAAAAGAGTTTTGAGCTTGTTGAATTCAGTCGCAAATCTATTTTGCAATGATGGCACCCCAATTGAAATTTTTTCCACTAGTAGGTAATGTGTATGCTAATGGCATCCAAGACTCAAAAAAATGTGAGAAATCCTTCTCATCATATAGATGGAAAATCAAGACCATAAGATTCATATAAGGTTCCATCAGATCTGTTATATTGTACCATCTTGAAGACATGTTGAATAATTTCCTATCTTATTTCCACCAACTAACTGCTAATTTTCCCACATCATGTTTCTTGTGAAATGCTACCATGAAATCATTGTTGAGCAATAGATCTGGTTAAGGTAACTTGTAATACTTTCTAATATCAACAGGGAGAAATGTGCCCAGACACCACCCTTTCTCATCGCTAATTATGCAATTCTTACAGTCATCATGGATAATATTTCATTCTAATGCTTTGATGCAAAATAATATGAGATCCCTTCTGCAACCATATGTAGCCAAGAGCATCAGATATTTGAGAAAACTTGGTCATCTATTTCCTTGATGGCTAGGTCGTTATGTGGTGTTGGCAAACCGTAATATTCATCCTTGAATTTAATGAAGAGTTCATTCCAAGTAGGAAGGATAACCTTAGCTCCCATGGTTGGCTCAACATATCTGTATAGAGGTGGCTGAATGGAAACCTTATTTAAAGGAATCTTGATTATGGGCTCTGCATTCTTTAGTGGCTCCTCTCCTTCCAATGGTACAAGAGTAAATGATTCACCCAACTAATTTCCCTTTCCTTTTGGTGTCTTTGGGGACTATCAAGGAGTAATTTGTCTTGGAAGTATTATTCCATAATTGATGTGGCAGAGAACTAGATGTTGAAAACAAGTCAATCGATCAGTTTTCTTCAAACCCAACTCTTATATGAAAAATATTCTTAGACACTTGATCAAAAGTAAGATCAATAAAAACAAGATATCATATTTAAAGGTTCTAGGGAAAAATACCATACACAATATTAATCATTTCAACGAGATCTTATAGATTTTCATATTTAAATTCCACCATTAACCATTATGCTCGATTTCCTACCAACTTCGATGACTGGAAGATTGTATTTACTTCGCTTATAACTTATCATAGCTTTAAAAAATTATTGTATTTGGAATGCTTTATTTCTCTTATAAAGAGAATGTGTGTATTGGTAGTTTCTAAAAATATGTTACTCAACAATCTTCCCTGGACCCCAAAGGTGTTACAATATTCAAGAACACTAAGGGGGGACGGTGAATCAATATAGATTTATTTCAAAAAAATTAACCTTCAATCACTACATAAAAATTAACAATTAATTTTTACATTCATCATCACATAAACTCATACACATCGCACACACATTTTTTTCATGGAAACCCAATTGGGAGAAAACCACAAAAAACTTATCTTCAATAGTTTTAATATTTTATAAACAAAAACTTGATGGAAGCACCCATTCCCTAAGTTTTCCATGTTGGACACACCTACCACACTTAGAGGGGGGGAGGGGTGAATGAGTGTGGGGATATTTTTCCAAAAGTTCCCTCTTTCACAAAACTCATTAGTTAGCATTCAACATTTACTCATTACTCATTGCTATCATTTATAACCAGTGATATGTGAACACATATCAACAAAATATATTAGCAATATATCATCAATAAGTTATCACCACAAGGAACACAAAGAACACAAGATGTATGTACAATTTTCTTTTTATTACGGACTACAATCCTTGGGGTTTTTCAGCAACAACTGAATAGAGTACAAATCTACAAGAGCACCAGCTCTATACTGCAAGACTCAGCTTACATCCTCAGCACCAACTGAGATGAGGAAAAAATCCTCAACAAATATCAATCTGCAGTAGGTACACGACCTGTCAGTAGTGCAGATCGCATGTGTATGCACCCTAGCTCACTACATCTCACGTATGTACACTACCAGGGTATACAACAACCTGCGTATACCTTCTTAGCTATTAGGGTTTATCCTTCAATATTAACTCACATCCTCTACAACCAATTTATCATTCTCTTCAGTCTCTGACTATCCAAACTGACCACCATCCAGTCACAACACATCCAAGCTCTCCAATATCTTACTCATGCTCCACAACCAATCAATATGAATGCTAACTCAATCATGTATAAGCAACTAGTATACCATAGCAATCATATCACAATTGAATCACAAGAGTATTGCTCACTCCATCAACCAACATAAACCACATCACAACAACCATACCAATAATTCCCTAAGCATTCACAACACAACAAGATATACTATCCATCAAGACAATAATGTAATCATACGAGTGTCTCAATGACAAATCTGAGCCCATAGAATGCAGATCTGGAACCTGCTTCAGACTTCAACAACTTGTCATCAGCTCAACCACAAATATCCATGATTTTGTCCACTGTACGCTCCCTATACACTAACATCCCATGTATTGTATGCACCATGTACACAAAAAACTTACGTATACACACCCTATACACAGACAGCCTGCGTACGCACCAGAAAATAGGGTTTTTCTGTAATTCTGAGAATTTCGCTGTCATGATCTCAGACTTGCCAAAAATTCAATGCATCCATGAGATCCTCCTCATGCTCTCTTTCTTAGAATAGATCTTCAATCATGCTCAAGAGATCCACACCAAATATTCTCTCACTAGAAGCTCTCACAAGAATCTCTCCATCAATACTCCAAAAGATATTCTCACAAGAAGCTCTCCATCAATACTCCAAAATATATTCTCACAAGAATCTCTCCATTGATCCATGCAAAGGATGTTTTGCAAGATACCATTGCTATTTTATTTATACTTTCATCCTATAGGTCACTTAACCCATTTCTAGGTCACTTAACCTATTTTCCTTATTTTTAGGGTTAACCATTTTCCATAAATAGAAAGTTCTCCAATATTTTATCATTTAAATATTCCTTCTTGATTTTGTCATCTCACTTTATCATTTAAATAATCTTTCTTGATTTTTTCACTTCTCTTTATTATTTAAATAATCGACCTTGACTTTGTCACTTTACTTTATCATTTAAATAATGATTTCTTCTTTTCAATCATTTTGACTTCTTTGACCTTTTGGGGCTTCAAGCCAACATGTGAGGGTCCTCCAACTTCGTAAGGCCATAACTCTCAAGCCGTGAGGAGTTATGTGAGATTCCACATACCACCAGAAATGGCATGAAAAGTACTATCCATATAGGATAGTTTCACCAACAAATTGATTGATATTGATCTCATTATTCCACATACAAGCATGGTTCCTCCAACCATTCTTCTAGGATAACTCAATCCGCAAAGCGTCTTCCCGTGAGGGCTTTCACCATAAGGGGACCACTTTGGAATTCATCCATTTGTGCACCTTATCAATCATGATAAGACTATAGTGATTCATCTTTTGCATCAATCCACCATTGCATCATATACATTAATTATCCATCATGTATCAATGACAACTCATTGATCCATCTTCATCATATTAATGACAACTCATTGATCCATCTTCATCAAGGACAATATATATTACATTTGACATTAATCAATCAATCAATCACTTGATATTAATCAATGACATCAATAAATCAAACCATTGACATAAATGACAACATGATCCAACAATCTTTCCCTTTGGCATCGATGGCAATACCAACATTGATGTCAACACCAATTACCAATTATTGATGTCAACATGTAGATAAGGCATGCTCTATATAAATAGTCAATGTGACTATCTCTCCCAAATATGACTATCTCTTCCAATCAATAATCATCAATCACATCAATGTGATTATCTCTCCCGATTTGACATCAATGGAAAAGGGACATTCTCCTCTTGGGGATTCTCCCCCTTCTTGAAATTTCCTTGGCGCTGCTCCCCCTATCTGAGTGCCTTTGATATTCTTCTAAATAATCTCTCCCCTTTTTCAACAAGGGATATCACTCTGATGTAATGCTAAAAATACATCGCTCATACTCCACCTATGACCATCGATCCTCCTGGAATTATGCCTCTATGCTCTTTCTTCAAATATAGGGCTCTTTTCTAGGTATGCATCTGATAAATATCTCCTCCTAGAATCATGTGAAGAAGAATGACTCCCCCTGTGGGTATGTCTCCCCTATCTTCTTTGCATGATGAACAATGTGCTACCATATAACGATCCTTGGACCTGTTCATGCACCAAACTCATGCCATACCAAACATCATGAAGCAAAAGATATGTCAACAATGAAATAAAGAATCATGAGAAAAATATCAACCAATTACATCCTGTACAAAAATGTGTGCTCATCATGCACAACACATATGTACATCAACCATGTTCATCAACATCATGCAATGTGCCAAAAGATACCATCCATGGAATGTATCAACCATATGCCTCTATCAACATGCCAACATGTGCATATACAAATATGCCAATCATGTGAATCTACCAATATGCCAACCATGTGCATCTACCAACATGCCAAACAATGTATCATATCACTGCTCATATGTCTCCATCATGAACCAAGTTCCACAATCATGTAACTCAAATACATGCCAATTGTTTTGCTAATCAAGTAGTGTCAATGGTGTCGTATCATCAAGCATATGCCATATACGAGTTTACCAAAATATGTACACCACCATGCACCAATACCACAAAATGATGAATCCCATACATGTATAATCCTCCATGAAACATGTGCCAATCAACCTGCTAGTAGGTGCCTCTACCAGTGTACTAGAAACATACCAATCATGCATCAACTATAGATCATCAATGATGTACAACATCATCACCTCATCAACTCACCAACCACATGTCCCAGTGTGTATCCTATCCATATGCCAAATGCATGCATTAAGCTTTCCAACAAGTAAGCTTCCAAAACATCATCAAGATATATCTCATAACCAAGGTGCCATAACTTCACTGTCATAACCAACATTGTTATTCAACTGAAAATGCATCAATCCATACTCATGGGTTAGTGCCATGCACCCAAGATTTTATTTTACATCATCACCTTACATAATCCAATATAGACTCATGAAAACCTATAGAAAAACAGTGTCAAAACCTGCAACAAACCATGTCAGAACCTGCATCACAAAGTTATATTATCACATCAAGCTGCAAACCATGTGCATAGCCTTTTTCCCAAGGATTTTTCACATATACCTAGCATGTTTCATAGACATCTCGCATATGTACGTGACCTATACAATTTCAGCCCGTGTATGTATGCAACTGATACCATTTTCATCTGGGTATGCCTCAGTAGATGACACATTTGAGATTCCCTTCACTCTTTCATTCTGTTCTAGCTTCTCTGACTTCTTTACCCACTTCTGTAGATGTCCCTACTCCTCAGAACTTGATCTCTGAGGATCCATATTTTCAAATATGTCTTCCTTCCTTACTTCATTCCTTCTTCTATCCATTCTATGTGAAGTCCTCATCATGGAATTTCTTCTTGTGTTCGAGCACTCTTGGGATTTGTGGCCAAATCCACTACAACTGTAGAATCTTATGGAATTACAGTGAACAACAATATTTCTTACTTTATCACACCTCTAGCACCTTATGGTATTATGAAATCTTCCATTATATATTCTTTCATAAGATCTACATTCAAAATCTTTGTGACCATATTCATTACATGAATAACAATTCCCTTGAAAAATACTTTCATACCTTTGCTTTGGTGTCCCAAAGATAGCTTCTTGA